>VBVQ01001966.1:0-28847 GCA_011636635.1 Tetramorium simillimum | reverse complement strand
AGATGGAGATGCTACATATTTTTATCATTTAGATATAGATGAGATGTGTTAATTTTTCATCTAAATGATCATCTAGATGGTTTCATCTAGATACCAGCAAACACTGCACGATACGCATGATGCGTATCGCATGTACCCTAGTAGTGCATGATGGAGTATACGTTTCCTAAACGTTTCTAATATTTTAAATATGTTTAGGAAATGTATATAAAACGTATGTACTCCATCATGTGCTACTAGAGTAATTTTATCCTTGTTGTTCACCAAAAGATAAACAAGGATAAATGATCCATCATGCGCGTCACGCATGAAACGTAACGCACCTTTGGTTGTTTCCCCCGTGCGAAGACGCGCGACCGATACGCTAATTGCGTCCCGGCAATTGTAACATTCCCGTTTTAATCGGACAGAATTTACGAAACGCCTCGCACGCGACGTATCTCGGTAGGGCCGCGGGTTCGGGCTCGCGGGACGGGAGACGCGAGGAACGTCGACCGAGGGAGAGAAGCCCGAGCGCAAGGGCCGACTTAAACCCGAACTAAGGGACGACTAAACGTCGGCCATTTTGGCACGGTACTAGCTAGAACGCGCGCTCGATATTAACAAATCCTCGGTTCGCGGCGGGGGCCGAGGGACGCGGAGAGGGAAGCCCTCTCCGGCTGAACGAGATGAGGAGAACAGCGAGGAGAGGAGGAAGAGAGAGGGCCATCCGCGACGTTCCGCGCAACGCAAACATTGTTCCGTTTCGTTTCGCGACCTGTCGCGGGAGTCATATTGCGCCGATTCCAATATTTCCCATCGTTTTGCCCGCGAACGTTTCGGCGCTCCCTCGCCCCGCCGCCGACGCGCCTACCCTTCTTCCCCGCCCTACGATTCTCTCGGCCCTGTGCGCCGGGAATCGGTCGTGAAGGACGATTATCTCGACCCTCGAGCCGAGAGAGTTTGTAAACCGAGCGAATTGGGACGAGAAACTACTGCACAAATGTATAAAATTTAAATAAATAAAATCAAGTATTATAAATAAATGGAGATAGATACGGGAAGATAAATATTAAAACGGATGAAATGAAAATAAAGATTTTCGCGTGATCGAACTTGTGCGTAACTCTCATTGCCATTGGCGGAGCTAAATGGGTACCAGGAGGATTCAAACCTTACCTTCTGCCTCCCAGAGGGCTGACTGGCCACCCTCTCAGAAATTTCCGCAATGATAAATAATCCAAAGAAAAATAATTACGTCACGTAGCTCCGAGCGCTGACACGAGAAAATTGGAAGTACTTTCATGTTTTTATTTATTTAGAATCCTTTCATAAATTTTGTCTTCGTGCTATCTTTTCTTGATGGTTATTTATATTATTTTATTTATCCCAACTATCGCATATTTCATTTCGATGAAAGAAGTAACCATTGATCATTAAATGATTGAAAAATAAAAGAAAATCTTACAGGAATTGGAATTTTTAATTCTCAGATTGAAAGAGTCTTGACCTATCCCAGAAAAATTATCAAATTACGCCAATACTCATTGCTCACGAATTTGTCCTTTCGCGAATTAATGACGCGGATTGTGTGATCGAAAAACGCAATAACGTTATTTCGTCGTTATTTCTGCCTTCCCATAAATCTATCAAGAAAACTAACAGAGAAACGTCGACCGTAATCGCAATTTACAGTCTTTATTCTTATTCCTTATACTCCTTTTACGACGTCAGTTTGCACGGTTAAATTAGTCCCGCATATGAGGATTAACGTGACTTAACGTTCGCGAGAGAAGGGCAAGTTATAGCTTCTTGAGAAAGGCGAGAAATACTGACGGCGTGAATTTATGATGCCGCATACTTGTATTATGAGAATTTATTAAATAATAAAACACTTGTTTTATTAATTTTTGTTCTATTAATTTTTTAAGCTTATTGGCGTATTTGAAAGAATTGTTGAGTTTTTTATATAATTCAATTTGAGTTTAACGCCTAATAATTATTATCATTGTAGCCTTATCTTATCAGTACACACTGTTAAATGTCGCAATGTCAAATTATACGCAATTAGAATTATTTTTAGCTATTCCTTAAGTAGTTACTGCTCTTACTCAATATGTCGTTAATTGAACTGAAACAATGGAGTGACAAAACATATTTACTAGATATACGTTTCGTATTAAAAAAATAATTTCGACACACATAGTTAAAAATAATAGAGTATTATTTAATAAAAACGTAATATTGCTTCAAATGGAAATAATATGAAATAATGAATTTCAATTTAAAAAATATATTGGAGCACAATTAAAATATTTACTTTTATTTAACTTAAAAATTTATTTAAATTTAATTTTTTAATTTTCTTTCTTTAATATTTAACAGTAATATCTTGTATATTTATAATTCTGTGATAAATAATAAGCGACAGTGATTAAACCTTTGTTATCAATTCATGTAATCTGAAGACATCTGAAAAGACGAACTTCTACATAATTAATAATAACAGAAAGCGATCGCGTCTCGCCGATTAATAAGTAATGGACGCTCTTCTTCTCCTCGTACCAAGATACGCGATAATGTTCATCAAAGTTGTCAAGAGCAGCAGTCCTATCATGTCCCACCAGAAGTTCCTTTCGTTATATCCGTATTCCGACAAGACCTCCGTTCCGTTCGACAGACAAGGCAAATCACGATTCGCAGGACAGTCTAAAAGAAAAAAAAAAAAAAATCAGAATATTAATAAAGCTGATCAGTAATCAGAAAATATTATCGTCCCTCACCAATGTCCTCTATCTCCGACCAGTGCGCTATCGATATCGCCTCGGTGGCGTAGTAAAACACGGAGGAATATTTGAGATACGCCAGGTAGCTCGGCAAAGCCCTACGGGAATCGACCTTTAACGTTGCGCGATGGAATTCTATTCGCCGCGGAGGCGACCGAGGGCGATCGCACTTACCGCAGATTGTAAAACGTCCCCGCCGTCAGGAGAAACAGCAGGTCGAGCGGTATCATTATCGTGGTCACGATATCGATGTCGGCGATCCAGCTGGAGACGGCCGTGCCGTACGCGGTGCCGCAGATCGCCGCCGCCGTCGTGCAGAGGCAATAGGTGCCGAAGCCGAGCGGCGAGAGCTCGGTATGCAGGGCCAGGTAGAGGGCGATCGTGAACAAGAGCGCCTTGAATGCCGCCTTGGGTATCTGCGGAATCCCCATCGAGAAACCGTAATAATGTCGCGTACGCGCTCCCGCTTTTCCGCGCCGTGAGTAATTATTACCAGGGCGAGAACGGTGGCGAGGTAATAGGGCCCCGGCGCGTACACGGTGCTCTCGCGCGCGTAGAGGGCTAGTTCGCCGGGTAGCTCGTAAACGACGGAGTAGGCGACCGTAAAAATGATCTCGGACATCGTCAGGTACAGCGCACCCCGTGCGCTCTGTATCCCCTCCTGCGTCGACGAATAGGTGCCGGCGTAAAAGACATTCACGAAGACGATGGATAGCTACAAGATGATTTTTACTGACACTGATTTTGCATTCCGTAATTTTTGCCTCTTTTTATCTTTAAGAACGTTTGTAAGAATGACTTCGATTTATCGGCGATTAATTTATCAAGTACAACAGCTGTAAATTGTTAAAAGTTAAAAAATCAAATTTAAATCAATTCCTTGTCTAGTAAAAGAGTTATAAATATTTAGTTATTTTCAATTGTTATTATCAAAATTATTTTAACGTTAAAATGTAGTTAATATATTGTTATTTAATTCTACTGTTTTAGTTAAATTAATAATATATTGAATAAGAACAGTAGCGACGTAAGGATTAAAACTGATTAAATTGAGTATTATTTGACACTACGAATTTAACAATAGATTACGTCGTTAATATGGACAGAATTAATCTTTTATTATTTAATTATTTAACATATGAAACATGTTATATATTAAAAGATCAAATTTAAATCTAAATTCCTTGAGTCAAGTAAAATTGAATAATAGTCCATTAATTTTAACCATGTGTCTCGAAATTATTATTTTTACATAAAACATGTAGTAACATATTATTTAATTCCATTGTATTAAAAATAATTTAAATTGAGTATAATTAGACATTACAAATTTAACAGTAAGAGAAGACTAAACTGGAAACTACAATTGATACAATTAGAAATTTTGCCGCGAGCAATTCCGTCGATTGCGTTAATCGCCGATTAAATTAATCGGATTTCGATCGAAGTCACTTTAAAATTCTCTTTCTACTTTTAGTTACCGCGCAAGAGAACCACGCGATCCAATTGTCGAAGGCCGTTCTCTTATCCCGCAGGAATGTTCTCCAGAGCAACCAGTAGAACTGCACGAGCCATCCTGATTTTCTACGAATAAAGATTATTAAACTCTGTAAACGTTATCTGGGAAAATGTATTCGAGATGTTCGTTTTGCTGTCGTTTTATTTCAATATACTTTCGAGGGCTGGCGTGGAAAACCGGGGCGTCCTCGATCGCGGAGATCCTCGATAGCGGCGATCGCGAGAACGCCCGGCACAGCTCGATATTGCGATCCGCTTGATCCTGGCGTGACAGAATATTTACGTAATATTCAGACTCGTCGTAGTTCACGGGGCACTGATAATCCTGGCTGTAAAGTATAATATATCGATGTTCCGTCATTTTCACGAAACCAATTGCGTCGAGGAATGTCGGAGTTTTACCTCTGAAAAAAATCCGTAGCGTTCCTCAGAGTCCCGAAGTACACCGACCTGCCATCGGCCATCAGAATCACGTGGCTGAATATATTGTATATCGTCATACCTGGTTGATGAATTGTGCAGAAGACCAGGGTGCCTCTCGAGGCGATTAATTTCAGCGATTGCACGACGTGCATCGCGGCGAAAGTGTCCAGACCTGCGCCCGAATATCTATTTATATTTTTTGCAAAATTCAAAATGCTTATCAATAATATTAAATTGATTCTAGAACACTCAAAAAAAAAAAAATAATTTTGATACACTGAAATCTTGGAATCTTTTAAATCTTAGAGGATTTTACTCTTATTTTGACTTCAAGAGGATTCCTCTGAAATCAAGAGAAAAATACTATAAATAAGAGTATTTAAGATAGAAAAAAGTATTTTTCACTTTATTGACAGAGGAATATATTTGCTGTAAAACAGTGAGCTTAGAATATGAAATTATAGGAAAAATAACTTTGAGTCTAAAATACTTTTTTTTGGATGAAATAATATTAATTATCAAGCTTTGACAAATTATGTTTCAAGAATACTGAACAGTAATCGGCACGTGGCTAAAAAAAAATAAAGAGAGAATGTATATAATATAAAATTCACAAAAATAATTATTATAGATCTACGTTTGACATTCGACGATTAACGATCGACAATCAAGATCTCCTTTCGCCGAAGGGAATAAATCATTTCGACCCAACTCTTACCCGTGGTTGGCTCGTCTAGAAAAAAAATCTTCGGCCTCGTCACCAATTCTGCGGCCAGCGACAAGCGCTTCCTTTCGCCGCCGGACAGCTTGGATATAGCGGTGTCGATGCACTCGCACAATCCAAGATCCCGCAGAAATTCCTCCCCTAAGGATTTTCTTTGTAGCGCGCTGCAACTACTTCCTATTTTCAAAGCGCACTAAAAAAACCAGCTTGAGACATCAGAAACTAATCCATCGCGTTGCGAAAATTGTAATAGCTACAAATCAATAATTATTCGCACTATTTCATATTTAGGCTTTTATATATACTTTCTCGATACCGTGAACGACATATGTTCCCTGGGGGTGAGAGCGGAAGGTAAAACATCAAATTGCGATATGTAGCTCGATATCGCTGCCATCGTTTCTCGAGAAACGTCGTGCCCGTCGATCTTTACTGCGCCCGAAGTTAATTCGAGCCTTCTCGCCAAGGCGGCAAGAAACGTGGTTTTGCCGGCACCGCTAGGGAAACAAGTTTGTGCGTCCATGATCTATGCGAATAATCACGAAGTTATTTGTATTGTATTCTATATACCTCGGTCCCAATATAGCGAACATGTTACCAGTCTCTGCATACCCGGATACTTTACACAAAAGAAGCATTGTTACTAAGCATTATTATTAATAAATAGAAATGCTACTTATTACTTAATTGATTAATAAATCATAGATCATTAAACGATCGATATCTGTTTAAATGAGATACAAATTCATTTTTCATTGTTTTAATATAAACAAAGAAAGAAAGAGAATACCCCCTTTCAGTATACACAATTCTTTCACAGATTTTTTACACAACTTGCACCACAGTCTTCTCGAACACTCGTCATCTTTGGCAGGCACAGTAACGATTAAGTTTTCCCAAAAAAACTGAGAAAATTGAGAAGTCATCTTAATCGAATCTGTTAGCTTCACCAACTATCCATCTCGCATCTTTAGAAGTTTATTAATATCGCGGAGTCTCTTGAATCTTAGGCAAATGTCGCTATCTCCGTTTTCTATTTCTCAATATTTCTTATCGTCGTTATCTAAAGTCGTGTAGATGTTTATGAGATAGGTTAATAATTATGATTTGCTAATCTTGAATTTCACCATTTCTATCATTACGATTTCAGACGAATATTATTCACAAAGAAGAATATATTGAAAATGGAACGATATGTACGTGAGGAAAGGAGATCTACAACAATAAATGCTCAATATTAAATTAATAAATTTAATACAGTTAAACACTGTTTTGTAATTATGTCTTGTATTTATACAAAAGGAATAAAAATAGGCATATGTTGCTATTATTATTGTTAGATAATATTATTTTATATATATTATAATGCTTCGGAAATAATATACGTATAATAACATACAATAAGTAATAACATACGTATATGTATATCTACAATTTTTTCTGCAATAATGATACGCGCAGCGTTATTAAATCATATTATATAAAAGTGCAAACATGCGAATATCGCTCGAAAGGTGAAGATCATTAATGTAAAATCTGAGTTATTTACAAAGTACGATGTATACATGTACATATATGCAGTTCTCGATATATACTTTACTTATTAATACATGTATGCGTGCTAATACATATTCTGTACGTAGATCTATATCAAGAACATTATATATTTCCATTCTTTTTTCCATTCGCCTCGAGAAGCGTTACATTAAAGATTCTCATTTTTCACTTTGATTTGCAGTCCAAATGTTACAATGCTACCGGCAAGTTTGGCTAAACGCGTATTATATAAAGTGATCTAATGTTCTAATCAGCTGTCTTGTGTAACTAGCTGCGATTGTGCGAACGAAGGCACAATGTTGTCGACAAATGAATTTAATAATCAATAAAATAAACAGTGAAATGGAAGTATAGAGAGGAAGCGTATTACTGTAAATCTAACGAGAAAATAATAAAAAGTGTATCTTGTTTTTATCAAATTTATAGTATGTGTACATGTGTATGATTGATTTAATTAACAAAGTAAGAATAAATAATATTACGTTCTTTCCCACACATATATCCACAAGAGTCGTGAGTCCTAAGTTTTGTTATTGACATTAGCAGTTGTATAAATAATAATTATTCACATAATTTCAGGCAGAAAGCAATATTATATACAAATCTATTCAAATTAATTTAATATTTAAATGTACGTATCAATTAATTAAGAAAGAATGCGCATCAATAATCTTGTCAAAGTTATCATATCATTATTATGCATCTCAAAATACTATATATTATAGGAATATTAAAAACTTTATTTTGCTCTACCCCCTTAAATTATGGCTTTCTTATGCTGTATGTAAAAAATAATTTGGATTGGTAAATCCAAATAATTTTTGCACAATATAAAAGATTCTCGCTGGAGAATAAGCAGATGCTTCCTGTTATGAAGAATGGCGTAGAAAATTATGATTCTCATGGCATCTACGAAGACACATTGAGGTTGATAAATGGAAAATCGTGACCGAGAATTCGAACTTGAGTTCGACAATTTGCCTATTCGTCAGCAGCTGCAGGATTTTTTGGGGCTTGTCGGCGATTGGTTCAACGCGAATCTCTCGTTGTCCGTCTGCTCCTGGACCCCGTTATCTCTTATAATCTGATCGTTTTGAAGTATCTGAAACAAACATTTTGCATATACTTATTAATAATCATAAATTAATATATATGCTGAAATATTAAATAAAGCAATAATAGCAATCGTCAAATCGAAAGTTTGACACGCAGCTGTCAGAGATACTGATTGGTTTTACGTAAATTAATTAATTATGCATCACAAGTTGATCATTTCCTAGGGCGAAAGACGTCAATGATTAATCCGTCGTACGTCACGCATAAACAATAAGCAAAGTGGAGCTTAAGCGATTATACGACACAAAGCCTCCACCCGACATTAATATCTATCCTACTTTTGAACTAGAAATAATCACGATTGCATATTTCATTTTTAAGAGCTTTTCTACATTTATAATTTAATATGAAAGTAACGTGAAATATCTCTTACTTTGTTGACAAGAAATCTGGCTGCTTCTTCGATATTAATATTCTCTTTCGCTGAAGTTTCGAACCAGCCAGAAAAGTTCTTCTCTTTACAATATTCGTCCATCTTGGCGGGCGAGTTGACCAGACCTTCCTTCTGCTGATCGCACTTATTCGCCAGCAGAACGCACGGTATCGGCGATCCGTCAGGAAGTTGCACTTTTGAATCTAGGTCCTGTTTCCATTTCACCACCGCGTCCAGCGTCGCGCTTCTCGTTACATCGAATACTATGAAAGCACCTACGGCTTCCTTGTAGTAAACTCTGGTCATGTTCCCGAATCTTTCTTGACCTAAACATTAAATATAAAAATTAATTAAGCTTATTATCGCACGTAATTCTAATATTTAAAAAAATATATTATAAAATATTATATTTAATGAATATATTTAAATAAATAAAATAAAAATAAAATTATATTATTCGCGTAATAACTCGATTATGGTTTAAGTTATTAATTAGTCAACTTTAGAAGCGTCTAAGATATCTGAAATGGTTCTCAGTAAACAGAAAGTGAAAATCAAGCATGTGGAACGATAATCTATCTGTCACACGCGTATTGTGTTCCATTATTAGCTTCCAAAAAAGAAAAGAAACACAGCGTTATGAATTACTATTGACCTGCGATATCCCATAGTTGCAGTCTGATGATGGTATGCGGATCCCAGTTCAGCACTTTGAGTGCAAAGTCGACGCCAATCGTCGCGCGATAATGTTGGGAGAAGAATTGATGCACGTATCGTTTGATGATAGACGTTTTCCCCGCCCCAAGCTCGCCGATTACTAATATTTTGTACAAGTGCTCCCGTTTCTCGCTTACTCCGAGGTTCGATGCATTATTCGACGACGACTGAAACAACAAAAGGAAATAAAATAAACATTTGAAACGTAAGATATTTTTTCTTGAAGAAACAATATTTTTTTTTTTTTCAAGACATTATGCACACGGGATAACGCTGCTCTTTTTCTCCCATTTTCAAAGGCAGCGCATTAACTTGGTAGATAACAGCCAACGACGCAGAAGACGGTTTATTAATCGTAAAGAGAAAAAAAATACATATATGATTTATCATAAGTAATTAAACAATTATCAGAAATATCACTTATTTATAAATATAAATTAAGTAATTTTTTTAGAAACGTAAATATTTGCGACAAACCCCGAACCACTTCCATTCCTTCGGTTGCACCTTCCACTTGCCGAAATCGAACGTTTCTAAACTCCGCCAAATTTTTAATTCGACATCCATGCTCACGCGCGACTTTCTAGATGCCTGGTACGCTTCCGAGAGACAAAGTAATTACGCTCCTCACAAATGATCTTACTGCTGTAGCTCGCGTGAGCGAAATGAACTGAGAGACTTGCATGTGGGAGAATTATCCCCGAGTGCGATCGTGGGGGACCGCGCAGGAACTATAAATACAACAATAAGCCTTTCGCGTCTTAATGAATGTATTATCAGTAATCTAAATAAACGTCATCGAACTCGAAGAGACCTCAAGAGTGACGGACCATTTTTTTAAATTTCTATTTTGATTCTGACGATGAATCGTCGAAGCGAATAGATTACTTCTATTCGATTCTCCTGATTCGACTTCGGTTATCCGCAATCGTGCATTTTTCTCTCTTAATCGTAGATCCGATCTGATAGAACGCGCGAAACCACGTAATTTGAAACTCTGTAACAGACGAGGCCACGCGAGATCCAAAGAGGCAGAAATATAAGCGGATCGGTATCAGAAAGGTACCACAAACGCGTACCGCAGCGTGCGACTGGATTAGCAATAGAGTCTCTAATACATTCTATCCTCTCGCGTCTTATATTAAATGAAATATTCGATCTACATCAGGAACTTTTTTCCATAAATGTACAGATTATACAGATCGCAAAATTGATATTTTCTTTAAGTTTCTCAAAAGAAAAATTTAAAAGGAATTTTAAGTATTTATGTATATTTCTTTCTCATTAAATTCTATCAATTCTAGGTACATAGAACTTCACTGATTGTGGCTGCAAATGCGTCAGCGTGGAGTGAGCCAGGCTATCGTGTTTCCAACACGACGAGGCTAATCATACATACGCATAACACATATATTCCGTCGTATTTCGCAATACAATATCGCTATTCAATGCCGCAAAACGTCGGACGTTCGTGGCGTCAGCGAAGACAACTCTACCGCTCCTACGGGATGGGTCTCACCTCAAGGTGGTCCACGGCTCCCAGCACGGGTACCATGGCGGTGTAAAGTCTGCGATAATTGCTGCCTGTATCGTTGTAATCCTCCGAGAGATCCTCCTCGTCGAGGGTATTGCCGAAAGTGGAGAACGTGTCGAAGGTCTTCACGCTAATGTGCCGCACTTTCTTCTTCCTTTCCTCTTCCCGCTGCTGAAGAAACTCGTTGGTGCTCGACGATTCGCCGTGGATGTTAACGTCGATCACCGTCTCGTTTGAGCGCGTCGCGTCCTGGGATTTCGAGTCAAAGAAGCGTCGCTGAAATATCGCTCGCTTCTCTTCCAGCAACGACAGTTTGCGGCGAGCAGCCTCGACGGGCGACGATGTCGACGGCTTGCATTCGGAGGAATCCGAATCGTATTTCGCTTTTATTTTGCCTCTCCTGGCTACTGGATCCTCCGTTTCGCTACGCTCCGGCCATCTCGACAACGCGTATGGAAGAGTCGAGCTGCAGTGTTTGTCGAAAGGCGAGGCGTTATCTTGATTCTCCTGTTGCGAATGTCGTTCAACGTCCGGAGAAATTTGAAGATCTGTGGCTGTTAACGAGAATGCGTTTACAGCGGTTTTTTGCATGATCTCAGGTAGCTTTCAGCTTACAATGTTCCTACAGTACTTTGCTAATTATCGTGCAATAATGGTTGCCAATAATCGTGCGATTCTACATGCGTTGATAAAATAGGATAAGCGACATTAAAAAAAAGAAAGAAATAAAACCTGAAAAGATGTAACTAGAAATAAAATATAGACATTTCCTAAATACGTATCTCTAGATTTTACTTTTAAAAAACCACAGACCACGTATCTCCCCAAAATTTGTCTCTTAAAAAAAACTTGATAAAATCATCGTTAAGAAGCGAATATCGCGGAATTTCCATTTCGGTGTAGGTTTTGCGTCCGCGGCTAATAGCATCCATACAAGGCTCACCCTGCTGAGCGGTCCCCGCAAAGCTCTTGATGACCAGCGACGGCGATTTGCGTTGCACTACGCTGATGGTCTTCGCTGCTTTCTCGAGCAGCTTTTCTGGTTTCTTAAGCTCCTCCTTTACCCCCTTTCCCCTTTCCACGGCGTCGTCGTTCTCCTTTCTCGTGGCGCGAACGTACGTATGAACGGGTGACTCTTGCGAGGACTGACTCTGCGATCGGCTACTGTTACCACCCTCCGGAGTATGTCGCGGCTCTTGCTGCTCCGAGGACATGCGAAATTTATTTAGGCTCAGCTTGCGCACCAGCGAGTGCGACTTCTTTTTCTTCTTCTTCAGAGCCGCGCTGGGAATCGCGTCGGTCGTCAATCTCGGGTCCTTCTCGTCATCGAGCCGATGCGACTGCTGCTGAGACAAGTCTGAAGCGGAAGGGAATCGCGAGTCAGGGAAAAGCCGTTCCGAGAACTGTCGCTCTTGAGTATGAATAAAATAAATAAACGCGTCTCATTCCAATTTTACAATTAATAATATTGAAGAAAAATCAAGAAACTGGAAATTAAAAGACTCGAAGGGCAGATCTCAAAAAGATACGATTCGTAAATAACTCATGCATGCTTCGTCATTTGTTGATCAATCTCACGAATAAGAAGTGCGAAGATCATCGAACACGTCGAGATTAACCTTTGTCATGCAGTTCTGCCTCGAGGGAACCTATGTCGGCGCTGCGTGCCTTCTTCTTGATCTTAAACAAGTTACCCTCGCGGAAACTGCTCTTGAACGCGTCGAATTTACCCTTTTTACGGTCGTCCACGTTGGCGCCGGGGGAGAGGATCGCGACGCTGCCGCTGGTCAGGGTGTCGAGACTGGAACTGCTGTCGCCCACGGTGATGTATTCGCCAGAGGTGCTGGTCACAATCGACTTCCGCTTCTCTTCCTCCGACGAGGAGCGCGCGATCAGTGTGTCGGGTGAGCTGCCACCCTGCTCATTCGTACTCTCGCCGCGGTCCATGGTGCTCGCGAGAGGAAAGGAGAACGCGGGAGAGATCGCGCGTCTCTGCGTCTCACGATCTGAGACGTGATGAATGGATAAATGGGAGAAAAAAAGAGATGACGAGTCTTGAACCCGATTTTTTTCTTACTTCACCGCACGAACGTTTTCCGTCTCACTTCGCTCGCGGTACACTGTTTTGGCTTCCCAGCCGTGCGCTGAGAAACCTTAAAACTCCACCCCGGGTTCGATCAGTCTCGGACGGATAATTCACTTAACCCTCTTCTCTTCCTCCTCAGACGCGCACGAGTTTTCTCTTCGCGTACGCTGGAACGACCGAGGGTCGAAAAATAACACGGGTCAACGACGCTCGTAGCGGTTTCTTGGCTCGGTAACTGCCGCGGAAAGGTGAGGTACCTGCCATCCAGGGATTTAGAGGATGAAGCGAGTTCACTGGCTATTTTAGTTTTCTTCCTTTTGTAAAATAAATAAACATTTCTATGGACAGGTAAATAAAGGGGAAGGTTTCAACTTCAGGATCATAATATATCACAATTACACTTGTATTTCTTCAGAAATGTTCACAAAGCACTGTGGACACTGCATTAACACGATAAGAATCACCTCGTGGAACTAATTGAAACATCAAAAAGCACGATATTCACAGTCATTAATAACAAATAAAGAAATATTAAAATTAATAATACTAAATAAAAAGTTGGAAAATTAGACGACTGAAGAAACTGCAGGCTCAACGGCGTCCTGAGCCGCACTAGATGTTGTTATAAAAATAAGAAGGGCTAATGGGGGTGGGGCATGCAAGTATCTCCCACCATTCAGTCGGCTACGTACCGGTCTCATATTCTTTCCAGTGTACGAAGAATCTGCATGTACATGCGTATGTAAACCGCGTATCCACCTTTGCAGTTGTCTTTGTCAAATGTATCTACATACGAATTGAATATTACATATCGTTGCTTTTGGATTCATTCCTGTTTACGTACAAGCCTGCGGCTTGCCAGAGTTCTCTTCAGGTATTAGACTACGTCGTGCGCAATCAGGCGCATTATATAAAATCCACTAGAGTTCGGTGATAAGCGCACATAACGCAAATGCGAGCAAGTTATTTTAAATATTTATATGCGTAAACAGTACGCTGCATAGAGAAATAGTGCACGCGAGTTTCATCATCTTCAGCAAATAACGGAAACGCGTCCATCGAAAATTTTCTCGATCGTTCGAGTATTTTATTTTATTTCATTTTAGATTGTTTGGTCGCACACATCATCGATATACCGAAAATCAAGCAACTCGCGGTACTTTCACCCGAAAAGTCCGAGATCGCCTCTCTCCGATTCTAAATTCCGAATTTAATGCGACGTTGATGTGCAACGCAACGATTTATAAACCATCCGATGGAATTCACGCGCCTCGCACAGGCGCGTTTGATTAAACCGGGTCTTTATTCTAACAATTAATTAGCCGAGACGGATCAGCCGCCGATAAAGAAATAATGCGATAATGTGGCACTAATGCGAAGATTAGAGCGAATCTTTTCAGCTCGTAATCTTAATTGGCCATGCGTGATTACGCGCCGTCATTTTATTTCGATTGTTCTCTTTTTGCGTCGCACGCGCTGCACCTCTTAATATTTCTTAATTGCTGTATTTATTATCTTTAGATATAAAAGATTACGAGGAAAACAATGAGTTTCACTGACTTGTTTTTTATTTTAATATACGCAAGACGTAAACTGTATTCAGAATTTGCCAATTATTAACAATAGAGTAACATAATTAATATTAATTATTATTAATTATCTGAATTTCAGATAAGTCATATTTTGTCGGATTTATGCTGGAATAACATCTCGATTCATATTTTCTTGTGTACATCATTAATTAAATATTATAATTAAGGAAATTGCTGGCAGTTAATGTATATGAAACGAGTGCATTAACAATAAAAAGTTCCAAACAATTCTGAAAATACAATAAAGATCGTCAAGCGTGATTTCTAAATCAATGATCATTGTCGAACATAGTTCCTATCGAACCATTATTTATGTTATTATATTGTGCATACACGCGCACGATGAATGCGGGTCAGTTTCCTTCTATAGAAAGTGCGTACAAAAGAAATACGTGTGTGGCCATTGCATGGCAAGACTCTCAAACCGCCGGTATAGAATAACACGCAGGGGAGAAAAGTTGCAGGACATGTTGGTCAACAATCTCGGATATTCATGACGTCCTTATACTTGCGACATACTTGTTACGTACGGTTACAAAGACACGCAGGACCCTCTCGTTTGCGTGATTACCAGGGAAAGTTAGGAAGTGAAGGGACATATAGGAAATGAAAATTCTGTGTATTCTCTTCTAATGTCTATTTCTATCAATGCAAATTAACTTTAATCTCGGTTTAATTTATTCTTTATCTTTTTCCAATTCTTAGAATTAGAGAAAGATAGAAAGTAAGTAAATTAAGATTAAAGTTATCTATATTGGTAAAAATAGACACCAGAGATTTCGTTACGGTCACTTTTTACATGATATCTCTATTAGCACTAGAGGTATCGATCACATTTCTAACAGTTTCTATTTTTTAAATTAATATCCTATTTCATGTGTAAAAGATAGGATTCTGAAATTTTATAACTTTAGAATAAAGGAAATAATTGATGTTACAGAATACGAGTATTAATCTAAAAAATAAAATAGAAACGGTACTTCTAGTATTAACATCTATGCATTTAACAAGCTTTCAAAGTCCAACACCTCACATAGTTAAAATAAAGTAGTATAATAAAAATTTGATGTTAAAGTTTAAAACTACCCGCCGTACAGTCTTGATTCAGCATTAAATGATTTTCATCTTAGAAATGACCAAGTTCTCACAAAAATTAACAATGCTTTTCTTCTTTTTCTTAACGTCCCTTCGTCTTTAGACTTCTTTTCACATGAGTATTCGCGATTTACGAATCGGAAGAGAAAACCGACCTACATAAAAAGCTGAGGAACATAAATCACGATGCTGCTCTCGTAAGAAATAAAATTCTTACCGTAGCGCGCACACGATTCGTGGAAAGAATGCCAACAGGAAGAAACCTTCTCCACTTCCCATCGACGTAACGTATTACGTCACGAGTAAAATCGACGTTCCGGTAGTTAGTGACGAATTATACATCTAATCTAATTGTAACGTCCCACACACCGCCAGAGACAGGATCTCATTGCGATAATAGCGTTCCAGGCAAGCAAGTCGGAGAAAGTATATCTCTCGATAATTACACCAACTTGCGGTGGAAAAAGAAAAAGAGATGTACCCGACACAACGGGGGGGCAACGTTTTCGTGAGAAATCGCGTTACGATGAGACGTGGCCGAGGCGCCCACGAGTCGCGTAATCGGCCGGTGCGGTGAAAGGTGTCTTTAACAAACGCGATTTAACAGCTAGTTGACGCGGACGTCTAGTTAAAGCGCGACTCGCACGTGGCACTAGAGAGAAACCAGACCACCCACCTTTCTCGCGGCTCTAGCCGCCTCCTGCTTGCGATCCTCGCTGAAATTCATGTTAAGATCGATGTACAGGTGATTATTGTTTAGCAGGAGCGCGGGCGGCTCCATCGGCGGTGGATTCGCCTCCTTCTTGTGCCGCAGACGCCGCTCGGTTCTCTCCTGCCTCGTGCGCAGCACAAGCACCACGTTTCGGTCCAGCATATCTAATCCAGGAGTCTCAGGACTTGGGAGAGAGACTTCGGGGAAGACAGACCTATTCTCGCCCTTTTCCGCGCGATGTCCGTAGTCGAATCTTTCGTAACACTGCACCGCGGATCCGGCCGCTGCGTAGCCCGACTACCCCGACACAGTAGCCGCTTATCATGGGACCATATCGAGATCTCGCGCGTGGCGGCCGGGAGAAAAGAGAAGAGGACTGGGAGGAGAGCGCGAGAGGAACGTCTTTCGTTTTACGCTATCGCGGCGTACGACATGTGTCTATGTGTTGTCGTGCTCCAATTTGTTGTAATCGCTCTACCCGCTACGACGATGACTCCTCGGCGCTGCGCGACCACCAGTTCTCGCTTTTCGGCGGTTCTCTCTCTTTTCTTTTTTTTGCAAACTGCTTTCAACGGGATTTCGCTGCAATTTCGCGATGATGCAACGACGCGACGAGGATTTCGTGAATCGTGGCCGTAAGGGAACGATAGTTACGGACAGTGTGCGTCGGACGAGTACAAAGTCCCAGCATTTATTGGTTCGGATTAGCCCGAACGTTATCGTCTACCATGTTATCGGAGCGAGCCGAGGCGCTTACAAAAAAGTGCTAGGCGCCTCGCGAGCGTGATCGTTTTTCGATGTGCGTATGCAAAGCGAAGTACGGGGCGAAGGGGGGGAGGAAGAAGGCGCCGGCCGCCACGAAGTCGACAGCGGCGGCGACATGCGGCTGGACCATAGTTCACGGAGTTCACCAACCTCCGAAAACCCTACGCGGACGTGAATTTCGTCGATCCGTCTAGAAACAGCGTGCTTAGTTTTCTATCTGTCTAGCTTAGAGTCCGAGAGACCCGAGTATATCGGAACAATTCTGAAAGTACCGTTTCGCTACTGGTGATCGATGTCAAACGGCTCGCGCCGTTCCCCGGCTTTATTTATTTCGCATTTAAAGAATTTACCGTCCGCCACCGCAGGAAAGGGAAACACCGCGCGCTGTTTACGCGTTATCGATCTGGTCGCGGCATCGCGCTAGGTGGACCGCGTGCCAGCCGCGGTCTCGACGAAAAAGGAAGATCCGTCGATGAATGAAGAATTTGAAGAATCATGCTGAAAAATCGCGTTATCGCCGTCGCCGCCGTTAGCTTATCGGATGATTACGCTATCCTACTGAGAAACATCGAAATACGTCAATGGGATTATTTTCGTGTCTTAATTCCGAGAGCAGAAGGGAGGAGATCACGAGGGACGATCATGCAACGGGAGTAAACGCGAATCCGTGCAGGCTGTACCCACATTACAATCGGTTACAATCGACGTGAAACGAGCCTGGGATACGCCCGTGTTCCGCGGTTTCATCGCCGCTATTCTTTCCCGCCGACGAAGCCTCATAATCGAGTTACACCGATCCCGTGACACGATTACGTATTATTATCCACCCCGATCGGCAGCTTTTCCACCATCGCAGAGAGAAATACAATATGTGTATCAGCGACAAATGATACATCGCGAATGCAGTTCGCAATACCGCGCATTTTCGCAATAATCTATCTAATTAAATATGCATTGTTACATTACGACAAAACGGTCGGATTAACTCGCGATATATTTCGACAATTATTTCCTAATTATGCGCGGAGATGAACCAATTCGATGTCGATCGCTATAAATAAACGTGGAAAGCGTTGCAAAAGCGTTGCGGAGGAAAAGTGTGAAACGATGTCAGGCGATATCTATTCCGGAATAGAATGGGAAATCGTACGTTTATATCAGCCGGAATTAGAAACACAACAATCCCCGTCCATTTAGACAAGTACAAATGAACGTAATACGATAACTGATTATAAGAATGAGATAAACATTATACAATGATTCGCGCGCGCTTCTCCGGCTGGCGTCAAGAGAGACCGACGCAATTGTTTTGAATGAGAGAGCCACTTGCGTAGTTTCGACGACATGATCCTGAGAATATCTGCTTCATGACGAATGACGATTAAGAAACAAATAGTTTGATTTATGTTTGTTAATTCGGTTCAAAAGTGAAAAGAGCTTACGAGTTAAGATAATTTGTTCGGGGATCGATCAATGTTTACTCGAGAAGAAGAATTCGAATTATGCTTAAAAAGTACAGAATTTAATCTAATACGATTAAACTGTGTTGACTGTGCTGACCACGGTGACATTTTTAATCTTTATTACCGGTCGACAGATATAGACACGGTAATAATAGCTATCAAAAAGACAAAGTGCGTGATGCAATCGTGACGTGGTCTGTTACCATAAAAAAAACAATAATTGACAAATTTATGTCCACTATTAAATTTGGCAATTTTCCCATTTTTCTCTCCGTAACACAAGATTGATAAATAATCATATTATTTCAAATATAGAGGTAAATATAAAAGTAAATTATATACAACTATGGCAATTATAATTTGATCAATAATCCATTTTTTTACAAGATTAAAGAAAAAATTACCAGTTCCAATTATCAATACCGATAAACAATAACGTCTCTATATATGAATAATGTCTACTATTGGTCGTCGAGTCGCAGAGATTTAATTTAGCTCTAGCATGAATCTTTGTTTTATCTCGATATGCTAATTTTGGGAATCAGCGTGACCTTTCAACGTTTAACGCGTAAATCGTCTCGTACCAATGTGATATAGATAAAGATCGTCTCCATTGCCCACTAATTACTCGATAAAAATTCGTCTTCAGAGAAAAAGAAGTCGATGTTACCAGGCAAAAGTGCACGATTCGAAAAGTGGAAGGTTGATAAAATTACGAGAGAGTGCAAAAGAAAAGGAACATCCTCCTAAAGAACGATAATCAAAAAGCCATTAATGTCTCTCGAAATTAAAAGTAATCGCTTGTTTTATAAACACTATACCAAGGGGAAGAAGATTTCCTCTTTCAAACTCACGATGACGGAGTATTCGTCTAAACGTTACTTACGCAGTCGCAGAGAGAATTGCATGAATCGCCAAATACGCTTATCCGCCAGATTATCAGTGAATTACAATAAGCCTTTTATTCAAACGGCACATTTGCCATCGTAATGCAGCGATGCACGATAATCTGAGCCTACCAGCCAAGCGAATGGGACAAAGTAATTGCTAATTAAGATTAACACAGATATTCCTGAAGTAAAAACGAATAATGTTGCAATAAAACCTGCTTAAAAATTTTGCCTAAAAGTGAAGATGTACACTAAAAAAAAATTCTGGTTAAAAACGGACGAATCAGAAAATCTTGTAGTGTTGACCAAATATTCTGGTCATTATAATAGAAATTCTGGTTATTACAATAGAACTCAATACTTTATAATTTATTCGACGATAATTAACAGAATTCCTATTATAATAACCAGAATATTTTACCAATCCTACAAGATTTTTCTGATTCGTCCGTTTTTAACCAGAATTTTTTTTCAGTGTACATTAACGTAAGTAATGCATTTATCAAATGCAGCATGAAAAGAAATGTATCTGTCGGATAAAATAAAATTTCTTATTTTTACAACAACAAGTTACTCGAATAAGTACTGAAAAATAATTGACGTGCACGATTAAACGGTCATCTATGAAAAGTTAATGAAACGCATATAAAGTTGTATTGAGAGATCACGATCTAGAATGGGAAACGATCTTAATCGTGACACTAACATTAAGTGTGAATCACAGGTTCATGAGACAACGACGCGCAACGAGAACGCAGTAGCGGAGTTCGAGTTCGATATTAGCGAGATGATAACGATAAGCGATATATTGACGAAACGTTAAGCTTGTTTTCTCGATAGGCATCTTAATGATTCATTCAAAAGTGTGTTTTGCGCGGCTTACGCGAAGACGAAGCGCGGCGCGATAAACACAATTTTTTGCATAAAATCGACTGCATTTGAATTTACAAGTATGTACAAGGCCGCATTATCGGCGCGAAAAGGTGCAGATCAATGTCGGAGACGTTCGCCAAAGATGCCCCAGTTGCACGTAGCATGTTTCGCCGTTTATACATAGAAAATATCTTACATTTTACATGCGCAGCTTTACGACTAGCCCCCGCATTTCGCGAACATGCGGTCACCTTTGTCGATACGTGAAACGGCTTCTTCCCGACTACATCGTGACTCCTCGTGGCAAAATAGCCACAAAATGTTGCATACTTCCCAAGAGTAAAGAGTATGTATATACATTAAAGAACATATTAAGAATATATAAATTAAATGTAAAATAATAATCAAGTTTGCGCGCACGTGTCGTCAATGATGAATTTAGGAAGACTATCTTAATGTGTGCTTGGTAAGAGAGATTGGTATTCTTCATTATAATAGAAATAACTTTGTCAAGGCTGAAAAATGATACATGAATACATTAATGAAATGGGTGATGAGAATGTTTAATATTTCACGATGATCGATGGACTGCGTCTCTGAAGAACTATACGGTGCAGTCACGTGGTATATTTTTAGAAATAATTCAATCGGACACCTCTTCTGAGCATCCATAAAATAACCACACGTCCTAGTCAATATAGGTCATACCATAGGATATGAAACTCGATCGTTTACAATCGTGAGGTTTACGAAAAAATATGTGCGTAATGATAGGATGACAGAAGAGAGACACCAATCGAGTCTCCTGCGGTTATTTACTATAAGCTGCAAGACTACAGTTTAGTTCCAAGGAAAAAAAACTTATGTTCATTTTTATCAATACAGATTAATCTTAATTTAACTTTCTTTTCATCTTTTCTAATTCACAGAACTAAAAAAGATAAAAAGTAAGTTAAACTAATTGTAAGATTAAAGTTAATCTACACTGGTAAAAGTGGACAGTATCAATAGAGAAGATATTCGATATCTTAATGTTTGTAAAAGAAAAACTAAATAAGATTAAGACTAAGTTAATAGCTATTACACATATTCTATACACATTATTAAGTAGTATACACATATATACATAGTTAATTTAAGTTATTTAAAAGAATTATAAATAATAAAATAGTTAATAAAATCGTAAAATAATCTTCTCGAAGACAAAGCGGTGAAACGAATGCGATTAACGCGCGAGAATTAATAGAATCCGCACAGATGTTTTATTTTTCGCGTGTAAAGATCACTACCGAATCCCGATATCGCAACCTCGGCAGTTTGGTAGTCAATCGCCGACAGATTAGATAAATCGAAGTCTTACGAAGATTATCGGGGTGACGTGTTGCCACGATAAATTTTCCTCCGATAATCACGGGCGAGGATTTTCACGGTATTTTCACGGACCTGACCGTGAGAACATTTTAGGACGAGAGACAATTACAGCACGTGGTGCATTGCAGTCGACCAGTGGGACAGAATTTCTTTTTTCTTTTCATTGCCGAAAGGGAGAAAATGCGACTGCGAGTATCCGTACTGATAAATCAAGATCTTACGAGCAGCTGATGGAGGGAAAATCATCCAGGAACCGAACAAAGGAACAAAGGACATTTAATTCAATAATCGTGCGACGTATCCATGCGCTTCTATCGAAGACATTGGCACGTCGGCGTGGCTAATCGTTAAGATAACACGAACTTTATCGCTTAATCCAAACGATCGAAGAATGTATTGAACGCAGAGGCGTTCGAATAAACACGAAGGAATGAAATATACAAAAAAAAAATATACAGGAATGCTATCGTCTCCTTCTACAATGTATAGAAGATAAAATGAGCGCGCACACAGAAAAATATCATTCTACGAACGAAAAGCAATTACTTATTTTAGTTTATTTTATTTTGTTTAAGTAACAATTTTCTTCAGCAAAGAATATTTTTATATAATATATTTCGTGATAATTCGTGATAATATAAATTTATAATATACTAGTTACAGGTTTAGAATATGTTTCAAGTAAATATAATACTTATGATGACTTTATGATTGCGACTATATAAACTTATCAAATATTAGAACAAATATATTTATTCGTAGATAGTATATATTTTTCTGTGTGCAGGCGGACTTTTCGCAGACCCCTTTTACCTTCGTCCCGTTAAAACCATATATCAACATGCCTGTTATCGCACCAATAATAATTTCACTGTGAAACAGTTACAGTTTATCAATTATAATACAAATTATATCAATTATGCAATTATGAAATTTCGGTGTTATCAATTATAAAATGTCCACCGTATGTCTCTCCGTATCGGCGACTTCTTCGCGCTGCTTCTATCTAATCGAACGAAAAGTCGAAACGGAGAAACGAAGATACGCTCACGAATAATCGTAATCGGAGCAATAATCCGGATTATTTAAAGCGCGCAGCCCCGAGGATTCGCGCAGACCCTCGCACGTGCGCCGGCCGATCGCTCGGAATCGCCGTTTCGCGACGTGTTTTCGGGCAGAAATGAATATTTACGAGTGCCAGAGTATCGAAGGGTGTCCCGCGACGGCGAGACTCCCCCTCGGGGGATGCGCGGAGGATCCTCCGCGGCCCCGCGGCGGGACGGCGCCGCGTCGCGCGGTCCGATCGTTCAAAATCGGCGCGCCTAGCAGACGGCGGCCGGCGCCGGTAAACGCGCGACATTCGGTACGCGCGAGAAAATCGGGGGGCGCGAAAAACCGACGTCGACACTCACCATTTGCGGGGCGGGACGGGTCGGTCGGGTGGTCCGGTACTCCAGCAGCTGCACGGTCTCGTAACGTCGCTTCCTCTTCACATGCGAGCGGGAACGTCTCACGGCCGATATCACCACAGCTGGGCCCATCCGGCCATCTTGCCATATATCAAAACGTGTACTACGTCGCGCTGGCGTGTTTCGCCGTCGAGCTCCCCCCACCTCTCTGCGGGTCCGGCAGCCCCCTTCTCGGCGCGCCGCGGCGACGGCGATTGCGTAACGCTCGTTCCTTCCTCGTCGCTCCCGGGACCGTCGCGGTTTCTCTCTCGCTCTTATCCGGCGAGTCGCTTCGCTTTGTTGAATTTAAGTTTGCGTCGTGATCGCGGACGGCGCCACTGCACGAGGACGAAAATTTTTGTTTAAATGGGGGATATATCCTATTTAATAATCCTATTTGAAAAATGCATTAAATCTTTTAGTCTCAAGAGTTACGTGTAATTTTTATTTATAGGAATAAATGTTGCAATGTTATTTAAAAACGTTAAGCAAATTTTAAAAAGTTAAGAGTCAAAGCGAGGAAATTAATTTATTTACAGCAAAAAAATTGATTGCTCGTTTTGACCCTTTTCTTAATTTACTTTGCACAATTTGCCTTGAACGAGCTAGTCTCCCTGATTTTTAGATAAAAATACTACTTGCCATCAGATATTTTGCTGTAAAACATATATTTGTAATGTTTCATCTTCCAGTCTAGACAAAGCATTAGGAAAACGGAAGAGAAAAATTAATTTTCAGACGAAGTTACTTTGCAGAATTTCTGAATAAATGACTTGGTTTAAACTGTAAACAATCACTCAGCAATCCCAGGATTCGACTCTTGATCCAGTTTACTTTGTAGAAATATATCAATGATAGACTCATAAGATTACACTGTGGAAAAAGGAAATATTGCAACTTTTTAATTCATAAATCAATCGTATTTCATTCAAAAATCACACATTCTATTAAACTTTATAATACATATTTATAGATTAACTTATTTCATTAGTATAAAATAGATAATAGATGGTAAAAAGATTCTTTACTAACATTATTTACAATGTATGATATTTGACAATATTTACAATCTTCCTAAAACAAGAAGAGTAGTTAATTGCTACTGCCAAACCAATCTGATCCCATCGCACCGAAAAACGCGGCCGCCCCGGATTTTATTGCACTGGTGGAATCATTTTTCGCCTGCTCCTTCGTTACTTTCTTACGCTGTAAATAAATAAATATTTTAATATAAAAAGATAATTATTCCTTATACATATTCGTGAACTGTGTTAGTTGCGATCTCGCAAAATAGACATTATAGAAACGTTTATTACATTACGTAACGTTTATTAAATTACGTTGAAACTCTGATTGCATAGTATGTTATACCAATTGCATTTATATTAGATTATACATTTAATTAAAATGTTTTTTTTACAAACTCAATGTAATCTCTATATTACTTTTTATCCTTTAAAAAAGTAATAAACAACCTAATTAGTTACATAAAAGGGATCAGTAATAAAATTATATAATTGCATTAATCTAAAATCAATTAGTTGCGTTAATGCAAAATCACGCCATGCAAAATCACTTTACCGGCTTACCAATCTATGCATTCGTGACATTTTTATCTCAATTCAAAGAACAAAATCTAGGAATAGGTATATATATTTACTTAGACAATAATTAATATTGTATTTCAATTTGATAATTTTCTATTATGTAAGATAAGAGTATTCGATACATACCTGCGTTTTATCAGGTATCGGCACCGATAAAATTGGTAAATTCCTTGTCGGAGCGGTTACAGTTAATGGCGGGAACCATGGTGCTCCTGTACAAACTGCAAGTACTGCAGGAGGTTCGGTTTTGTCATTATTTGTGTGCTCATTGCGTGCGCCCAATGTCGAATGTAATTGTTCTAAATGACTGATCAAGTTTCCAAATATCAACTAAAAAATTAGATATTATCACATATAATCTCACTATTATCACCGAAAATGTTATTAATTCTTTAACTCTAATAATAATACACTAACCAAAGATCTTTGAACGGATTTTTTAACATTAGTGTGGATGAACGGATTGAAGACATCGTAATCAAACGGATCTATTTTCGCAAGCACTGCATCGCACGTTTTGGCTGATAATTCATTAAGAATTTTGTTCTCATGAGGCACCATAAGTAACGTACAATATCTTATATCGTAGAGTACTTGAAATGCTTGCTTCTGTCTGAGGTCCATGTTTTTAGACACATTAAGATAATAATTAAATAATTCCGTAATAATGCTTTCAATAATTTTCTGCAGTACCCTTCTGAAATTGAAAACAAAATGATAAATAAAGTATCTCAATCTGTATTGAAGGATGTTATTTACTTACTTTGGAAGCGTGTGAGGTATAATCTTATTTAAATCTTTGCAGACGGCAGTCAAGAATTTTTGCAAGGGTATCGATGGCTGATACGGTATTAAAATTTCGGACTTTATTCGTTTTCCTTCCCCGGATTCCTCCTCGATGGTAACTTTCTCCCATTCCGAGACGATCCAATGGACGCGCAACCCATCGATTGGCTCTCTTAATATATATTTCTTCATATGTTCAGATATTTTAACTTTATATATACTTGCCCAAATGGACCACATGCCAGTACTTTCTTCCTTTAAGTTATCGCAAACGGCTTGCCACTTAACATTCGTGATGGTAAGTCCAGACACTTTCGACGACGTAAAGCACTTGTTTAAATTCGGACACAAAGTTGTTAATGCAAAGAGAAATCTTGCTAAAACTATAGCATTTATATCACTTTGACCATGTTCGGGTTTATCATTAACGCATGTGTTCTTCATAAACTTTACAAGTTCTTCGATCTTTTCAGTGCTGATTACTTGCAAATGTTCTTGGACTTCGTTACGATCAGAGAATGAATTTGCAATTAAAGATATGTTCGCCGAAAGTAAACTATCTTTTATTGTTATCACCCGTTCAGTCTCGTATAAATAATGCTCAAGATCGGACAACAGCGCGTGTAGACTTTCGTCAAATTTTTCGCATAATTTCATCACGTTTGGAGAAAATCCTTTAGCTTTCATTAGCAAGGATCTCTTGTTATCTAATCCACCGTTCTTTGTAAGTTTCTGTGGAATGTCAGTGGGGGAATCTTTCCATACAAACCATCGTAAATCGTGTTCCGGAAATTCAAATTTATCATACGCTACTTTATCGAGCAATTCGGCTATATCAGATTTTAAATCGGCCAGTGAATCTGTCCATTTATTCGTTATAATACCTGTTAAAAAATTATCGTTAATTATTAATAATAAGTAGAATCCTTTATCTTTTATATAGATATAATTACATTTTGCTCGTTTAGTTATAATAGGCTGGAAGAACTCCATCCAGAAACTTATTCTCGGCAATGAAAGCTCTTCCCATATGGAATTCCAATTTTCAGGCAGGTTCACACTGATAGCTTCTTCCCGCACATTATACAAGCCTTTAATAGAAACTATCAAGTCTAATAATTTGGTGACCTCGAGATTAGAAAAATCATTCACCCACTCCAACCAAGATTTAACGCTATCTTGAAGAGCTGATAAAGAAAAGTTTTTTGGTATATCCTGAACGAATGGTTTATGGTGCTTGGTAACGGATGGTAGGAACTCTTCGAGTAAATCTTGATCTAAGTCCAACTGTGATAGCAAAGAGTACGCTTCTTGATCTTTTATGTCTGTTATAAACTGCAAAACTAAGCCTCCAGGCGCATTATCCGCATCTATGATCATAAGTAATACATCAGAATGAAATTTTCTGTTTGCATTAGAATTATAAAAGAAATAAATACTTACTTATAAAGCATGAATATATTAAGTGGACAGTTTGTATAAGTATTCTCATACATAACTTCAGCTTATTTTTGACACTGTCGTAATTTTCTCCTTTGATGACAGATTCAATGGCATGACTTCTTGTGAATATTAATCTTTCTAAAAGATTCGCGAATGATGATTCATTCAAAAACACAAGAGACGCCAAGCAGTTTGCGGCATTCTACAAGGTAAATGTATTATTAATAACTAGTAATTAAATATTGCAAAATAAGCAATAATTTGTATACCAACTATAGTTGAAACATCCAACGATTGCAATATCTTGTTGCATTCGTTAGATATGATGCTTTTAAATTGCATAATAACATCCCACTGCTTCGAGACGATTGGATATCTATGCAACAATTCGGCGCTGCCGACTTCAAACATTAGACTGTAATTTATATGTTGCGCTATTATGTACAACTGTGTAGCAAATAACAAATTTTGATTCTCGATGCTCGTCCAAATGTATTGCGGAATGTCCATCAGGATTTTGATTTGGATGATAACGGAATCAAAAATATAACCCCTTCTACAAAAAAAATGCAGTATGAATTTTCCATTCCACATGCATTGAGATAATACAAATGCAAATATTTGAAAAAGTATATACTTGTCCAGCTTATCTTCGATCGGCTCCATTTTGAAACCAATAAGATACTTTTTCTGCAACTCCCTAAATTTATCCTCTATGTCGGCAATTCTTGCGGTAACTTTCTCAGACGTTATCTTCATCTTCCCAATTGTGTCAGCAGCCAATATCAAATCTCGATATCGTTCCCTGAAAATCATAAATTTCACTGACAGATTCTTCTCTACAGATTTTATATAACGTAAAGCATCTCATTTAAAGTAATAAAACAAACCGATCAACTTTGCTAAAGATAGCGTGTTTCAAGTGTCAAAAAAAGTTTAGATAAATTCAGCTGCATGAAGGAAGCCTTACCCAACTAACGTCCGTAGTTCTATCTTCTTCCTATCGCTTTCCAGTTGAATCTTCTTCTGAATCTCCTCGATCTCCTTGATGGTATGCTGCTCGAACAGCTTGTTTATGTCCAGATCCAAGTAATTCGTCGTCGTCGTCATGTTTCCGACGTTCCGTCCACTCTCTTCCAAGAGTCAGCAAGATTCTTTTTCTTGTGAGTATTCGTTTTTTCTTTTTGGGTATCTAATATGCCGTTAGCCTGGCAAGGGCCCTTCTATCCTCTTCTTTTCGTATTCTCCGGGCTTCGCAGACTTTGTCTTCCCAATATTTTTGAAGAAGTTCCATAGAACTTTCAGAGGGCCTAACCTAGGATTCTTTAGCCACTCCTCAAGAGTATTTAACGTGTCACCAAACTACAAACCACCGTCTATGACGACACTTAATTACACTTCATCCTGGAATAGATATTTTATCCCGTTCTCCCTTCCTGTTTCATGTCTCTCTTATCAGCAAGAAACTCCCACGTAGCTCGCAGGTTAGAATACCGTCGGTTGTTTTACCGTGCGCCGGTAACGGCCGCGCGAGAACGTCGTCCGATGGAACGCCGTCAGTCGGCGCCGCACCTGTACCTCGCTGCACCTGCGGGCTCTCCGTCTGGGAGTTACGTGCTCCGAAAATGCTTATCAGGGGGACGGGCCGTCCCTGAGGTCGAGCTACAGCTAACCAAGTACGACGAGGCGCCGTGGAGGAACGGTGGAATCGCCGTGGAACTGTCTCGCGTCCCGCCCGGCTGCGAGAGAATCACCGAGGTGCGCGGATACCCGCTGCAAGTCCCACCGTTCGGATCCGCCACCCGGAGACGGGTGAGGAGAGCGCGCTCGCACGCTCGACGGGGTTGCGCGATTTGGTATGCGGCGGCTCTTTGTCGCCGTGGGAACTCCGGCGGTTCGCGTCGCGTGTCCCGGACGTCCCGGGGAAGGTTATGTCGTCGTAGCGTAGCGTCGGCGCGCGCTACCCGCACGACCCGGCGCTGCCCCCCC
>VBVQ01001965.1:0-28849 GCA_011636635.1 Tetramorium simillimum | reverse complement strand
ATTTTTTATAACTAAAATTTTAACTATAACATTAGTAATAATTTTATTTGCATGTAAGGATTGTAAAAAATAATATTTTTATTAATGAAGATTATAGATTAGCAACAATTTTTTTTTATACAAATCTTAATTTTGATTTATTAATACTTTGGAATATTTTAAAATAAAATAATTAGCAATTCTATTTTTTAAGTTCAAATTTAAAATTGATGCTATTATAAGTCTTCAGCATATCTTATAATTTTTCTTTATATCTTAAATATAAAGTTCACAAAATGCAAATTACCAAAAAATATCTAGAAAATACATTTTAAAATCTTTACATTAAAAAATATACATTCAGTTTCATAACAGTTGTGCAACAAAAGAGTTGATATTTGAATGAGAGAACATAAAATTTCATAGACGTGACATGTGAAACTATTTAAAAGCGTGTCTGGTAAAGTATTTTTAACTAATTGTCTGCGGCATGTTGTAAAGAAATCTATTTATTCATGAATGATACGGACATCCCGTGCCTCAAATGAGATTATTCGTACAAATAACACAGTCGTATCTGCTAGATATTTATCACGCCCGTACGCAAAAATAGTGCGTGGTATTGTGTATAAATATATGTTACATATCGTGAAAAGACTATTATCACCCCTCAAGGTAGATGAGCGTAGAACGACGATTCGCATTCGCGCGCACTGATTGAACCGAAACGCAGAAGTCGTCGTGGTCGGTTCGATCGATTAGGGAAGTGCGAAATTAATCGTGGATTGTCGGCCGATCCTTTTCGAACTACGTTCTCTGCGTCTTCGTCTCGCGTTCTTGTATACCTTAAGATACCGCTGAACTAAATTTTCCCTTACAATTACCGGATATAAGTCGTTATTTAATAGCTAATATTACTTATCCTCGTTATATCGACAGCTATAAAAACCTATGTTTCTTCCTTGGACTTGCATATGCCGTTCGATGCGAAGTAGCGTGCACAAATGCAGAATACGATCTGCAAGTCACAGGCTAATTACAATTATAGCGATTTGTAGCGACAGAAAAACTGATATACAAAATATACTAATTGTGGAAGAAGGGATTCTAAATTGAAATCAAAATATAGATATGTTGTATATGCCAGAAAGCGTTTACTCATTTTATAATCCTGAATTGCTCAAGTTTCAAGCAACATTTTTGTAAACGATTTCGAGCGACAAGTGGATAAGTTTTGATGTTCACATATGTTTCCCCAATAACATTTTCGAAAATCTACTTTTAATAACATAAAATAGATTAATTATATTATTTTTATGTCAAGTTTACTTGGCATTTAAATATATTGCTGTTAACATTTTTCTATTTAATATTTTGTACTTTGTATGAAGAGCTATAAAAATGCTAGGAGAAAAGAACCATTATATACGCAGAATGTTTAAATCATTAATATGAAAAGTAAAAAAAGAAAATGTTATTCTTTTAAATACAAGAATCTGTCTATCTGTAATTCTAATCTAGAACAGTCTCAATAGCATATAAAAGGTTCATTGTTTGTGAGATCGAGAAGTTCTATTCCAATTCGGTCTCAATTAAATTGGAATGAATCGAACTCTTTTTTCCAATAAAAGGAAAATATAAATAAATATATGATGTGATTAACAATCATTACGTAGGAGCAGCGAGTTTATGGAAATGAACCATTTGATAACCAATATATTACAGTATGATAGAATTTCATTTATCGCTATAGTGTTAAGATGTGTTTCTCATAGACAAAAATTAAGAGAAAGCGCACGTATAATTCTAATTTGATAATTCATCAAATATAATGAAAAGATATTGAAAATATTGTTTGATGAAGAAAACAGATACAAATAAATTAAAAAGTAGACATAGATGAACATTAAAAGTACCAAGCAGTTAAAATAATTAGTTTCTAATTTTTTTTCCAAATTTATAATACTACATATTCTCTGAAATTTTTTGTGCAATATGTAAATAATTAAATCGATCAATTGATTTGCTTTCTTTACCCCTTTTTTATAAATATACATACATATATATGTATGTATATATGTATACTATATTTAAATAGTATAGAGATAGGTATACATTAGCCATCAGTTCTAGTGTTCAAAAAGTGTAACGGAATAGGTAAATCTCAAAGATACGTGATATACGCGAGAGAGACGTAGATTCAATTTTTCTCTCGAGAATCCTTTTCAACAATATAACATTGTTTTTATAGCCGCGATTTTACTACCATAGTACTTTAATACACCTAAAAATCCACAAATTCGCGCTTGCTGACTCGCATAAAGTAACATAATTTGGATCATTTAATTGAAATTAGTTTCACGTTGTAGAAAGATAAATAATTTAAACATAAAACAGCATAGGTTGGAATTTTTGCTTGAATATGATTTTTGAAAGTAGTTTGATGTGGATCTATCCCGAAAAAAATTAAAAGCTCAGCCACATTATGCATAAATAGATTACATGATACCTTTCGCATTGTAACTTATTCATTTAACATATAACAATGTCCGGTTATTTATTTCATATATTTTCGTGATGTCATTGAAGCGACGTTGGGAAATGAGCAAATGAAAAATAATTAAAGTAAAGCAGTATATGTATTAAATGTGACTGATTATATTCTCCGTCTTGTCTCATATTGCTTCGATAATATTGAGAAAATAATGGTTTCGCGAAGAAACGCGCTTCTCTTTCTCGTGTCCGCTTTTCACTCTCTTGCCCGCAAACGTGAGGAAATTGCTCAGGAATTCTTTGGTTTTTCAATCTATCAGTACGACCGTACTGATTACTACTTATTAATCCTACTCTCCTCCAATTTCAGTATAAAATATACACCACTTACGGCTAGATATATATATGTACATGAGCGACGAAGAGGACAACATTGACATCGAAATTGACGTAGCGTACAAGTGGGACGTTATTCTCACCCTAGCTGGAGCAAACATGCATCGCGTCTCGCCTCCGATTACGGAGATGCGTCCTTCTCTCTTCCACGTCTCTTCTTGATTAAACATAATTCCGTTATAGATCGGGCAGTAGCGCGACTTGTTGTGAATGCGTGTATCAGCGACGAAATGCCTATCGCGGCTTCCACGTAGAAGATGAATTGAAATTAATCGGAAAAGAAATATTTGCTTTGCCGTACCTTCGGAATTTTCAGAAAGGGATTATCTTCTCGTTCGTAATTCACTCGTGTGCATTAAAATACGCTCCTAAAATATCTTCCCGTCTACGTTCTCCATCTCGCGTTTACACTTACCTATCTCGCCCTTTGTTTCACGAGGGCGACGCAAACTTGATCTACTTATCTCTCTTTACTATCGCGTTTCACAATAGCGAGTTCGATCGAAAGGTACGAGAATGATTATGCAAACGATCGGAGCTAACGAGTATCAAATTATTAAAGGTAATACCTTAACACCGATTATAGCTTAACGATTATATGTTACGTCTATTGTTAATATTGTTATTAATATTAGTATCACTATTACGCTAATCCGATCGTTACGGCCGGGCAGGATTACATTTCCTTGGAGTGTGCGCAAGAATCAATTTTATAAAGTATTCCCTGAAAAGTATGCGAAGAAATCTAAATTTCTTTCTCTGTCTCTATCTCTCTCTTTCTCTCTCTCTCTCTCTCTCTCTCTCTCTCTTTCGAGACTCTCTTGCCGCAATTCATTAATACGTGGCTAACAACAAAATTATTATAGATCAGAATCAAACTTTGCTTGTCTCAACTTTATACGATGCTTAATGCAAGATTTCACGTATTATAATAGTGTAACAATCATAAAAATAATAAAGTAAATCTCAGGTAGAATATTTCCGGCCAAAACGCGGATGTCTTTCGTGGGCGAAAAAATAGGAAGCTTTGCCTTTTTTTTATCTAGGTCCCTAAAACACTAGGTACATTACATTCCTTACAAACATAGTCGTTTCTCTTTCTCTCCGTCTCTCTCTCTCGTTATCTATATGATAGATCTGTCGCTGCTGCGGTAACAATGATGATGATAGCGTCGTCGCAGCAGAGACTCTTTATCATAGTCGATATGTTGATGCGGCTGTCGCGATATTTAGCGTTGATCAGTTCTCTCTCTTCGCGAAAACAAATGAAATTGTAGCGAACTAATGCGTGCAACTGCGAGTCGTCATTGCAAGCGACGTGAGAAGGTGTTATTTTCTTTGAAATAAAAGAAAAAAAAACGAGCGATCTCGTTTACTGCGGATCGTGTGGATGGGAGAGAGGCAGAACTTATCGCCGCATTTTCTTCATTAAGGAATACAAATTTGCACAAACTTACACGGCGCGGTGTATGTACTTGTGTCGCGTGTCTCTTAACAGCTACGTACCAGTCTTGGGCGTCTTCGAGTAATCACGGCGTAGAATATCTAAACTATCACTTTACGTGTAATTAAGCTATCGCTCGGACAGCACGGTTGTCCGAGAGACGTTTAAAAGGTATCTAGAGGACGTCGCGATGGATTGACATGCCCTCCAGACAACTTTACAATGACTTTCAGACTACGTTTAAGGTGTAAGAAATAATCCACGTCTCTGTCTCTCTTTACTTTAGTCGCACTACCTATAAGATGACAGTTTTAGTATTCTACATATAGACAGTGTAAGTACGCCACTTACACTCACTGACCACTATGTGATTATTGACCATTTGCGTTCGTGAGTTTCTATTTAGCGAAAGTCTTCATTTACTTTCCGTAGAATATTTCTACCTGAACGAAGCGCCACGAATTTTCTCACGATAAACGTGATCCATAATTTCATATTTCCGTTTATTTTTAACGTAAAAGCTCAACTTTATCAATTTACGAATTTTGCTCGCATCTTGTGTCGCCCGTACAAAAATCGTTATAAATAAAATTATAACGCCTAATTAAACGTTATAATTATCAACGAAACTCTTTCAGAAATGAATATCCCTCAAGTGGCCAATGCATCTCAAAGTGTGTCGTCTTACCTAAGTATATCCGTAAATGCCCAACACTGTATACCGTAAAATAGCGGAGAATCAATCGATCTTTCCGAAGTCTAACACGTTCTGTCTATTTTGCGTCACGAGACAGCAATTTCGCTAATTGCTACTGGCTGGCTCTGAAGTGCCAGCCTGTTCGACAGCTCCCTGCCTTACTGACAGCAAAAACAGACAGCGATAACTGGCTGATAACCGAGGAAAATGATCGGCTTGGATTGATTCGTTGCGTTCGCACAGTTACCGCTTATTGGTTGCGCTACTAACTAAAGCTATTGCTTGTTTCTTCAGTCTAACACGCATCGACGACAGGATAACTACGTTATGCATGCGTCCCATTTCTTTTACTTTAAACACATCGCGCATTTTTTTTTTAAGCCTACTATTCGGGACTTCCCCTTTTACATCTCGCTTTTGAGATACACGTACAGATAATAATTGCCAATAATCGTCGGTATGATTGTCGCGGATGATTGTCGCAATGATCGCCGGTCCGTGGAGGGAACCGCACGGGGAGTCATACCGAAACGACAATCATACCGTGATCGATGCTAAATATACGACCGGCGCCGCGTTCTCCAACAACGAAACTCAAACCTTGCATCGATGCGAAGGCGGGCGGTATTCGCGTGACGCAAGTGCCGTTGTTGCGTTGCATTCACGAAAAGTCGCGGACATACAATCAGGGACAACGATGAGTGGACACTCAGACCTACCATTGATTTCCTCGCTTAACCGACGGTCTCGCTTCACCGAGGTGGAAAGACAAGTTTCAATGTCGGCAAACGTACGCATGTACGAGTTTATCATATACAATTTTCTTTAACTCTAAGCAATCCTATATAGCTACTACTTTAACTAGTCTCTCTTTATCCATTATTCTTCGTGTCCTTCACGTAACGTCTTGATATGACTTTATACTTTTCACATGGAAGTACTCTTAAAATTCTATGACTAAAATAGAATAGGAATAGTTGACGACTTTAATCGTTATATATATATATTTTTTTTTGTTTCGATATACGACAAAAAATAATACATTTTCTACTCAGTTTCGCTTTTCTACTTCTTACAGATTGCCATTTCTCTTTGAGACGTTTGTACATACATACATACATGAAACGATTGTTCATGGATATGTTTATTCGCACCAATCGTTATTTCGATAAGGAAAAATACGAATTAAACGAAAGTGAGTCGATCTTTATTCGTATATCAGCATCCACACAATTTTGTCTCTGAATGTATACACCCCGGAATATCAACGCGCGGAATAGAGAAAGTACAAAGTCTCCCCTTCGACAACACACAAATTCTCATTTTATTTGCGGAAGATAAAAGTATGTGAGATGCATCGCAAAAATCCGCAGGTCCACGTACGAAAAATTCGCGGACGCTTGCGATGACCCGGTGATCGGCGGCATCGAGCTTTAAAAATGCACGGCGCGGAGAGGATTGGCTCCGTTAGAAAAAAGAGAAATCACATACGAGATAGGGAGTAAGACTCAAGACTCGACCTCGACGAGTTAAAATCGAATGCGTCCCCTAGTTACTCCTAAATTGGCTTTCGTCGCGTGATAATTGGTATTGCGTGTTTTGCGTGTGTATGTTGTGTGTGTGTGTGTATGTGTGTGTTTCATATTACTCTTACATGCATATTTATAAATATATATATGTATCATATATATTATATAGAAATAAAAATATAATATATATTATATGTATTATATTTTTATTTATATATATGTATAATATTACATATATATTTTTTTTTATCTGTGTGTTTTTCGTGCGTTTACGCGTAGTCTCTTTGGTATCTTGCAGTCCGCTTAAGTATAAATCTGTAGCAGTATCAAAATGGTAAAAATAGTGCATATGAAGACCATGAGCACGGGTAGAACCAGGATGAACCTCACGGAGCGGCTGAGGCCGCTTGGTTCCTGTCATACGGCTTGCTCGCCCGATTCGGTCGAGGCGTCGAAGAGCGGCCGATCCGCCGGCGTTTCGCTCGACGTCGTCGACTTTGTGCCACCGCCGTTTCCGGTATTACCTTCCCGCCTGGTTTTACTCGAGCCCGAGAAACACAGGCAGCCAGACTGATTGCGATTCCGCTTCAACGTCGGTTTGTTCTCGCGGACCTGCTCCGCTAAACACTTCTGATAGTAATCGTAGTCCTTCAAGTACCTATTGAAAACAAATTGCGACGATATCAAAATTGGGAACTAAACGATAGCGATCAAATTTTGATTAAATCGATTATATCGATTTAATTGACTCCAAACGGTAGATAGAGATCATTTACTTACATAAAAATAGACGCAACGATGTTAATAGCGTGACATGTATCGTAAAGAAAAAGGAAAACCAAGTTTCTCTTCTTCAAAGTCAAATAGTAGAAAGAGTTGTGAGGTCATCGTAATACATACCAGACCGGCGGCCATCGGTGCTCGTTCAAATACTCCTGGTTTTCCGGATGGAGCAGCCGCACGCTGCGAGGTGACATTTTGCACAGCTTATTATAGTTAACGCAGAGATGATTCATGCACCAGTCGGCCAGCTGATCGGCATTATGCAGCTGGAAATCGTAACCGAGCGTTAAACGGGTACCGCTACCGCCGCATTATCGCGTCTTAATTGACGTGAAACACGCGAAAGAAACCGACCTTGCATGGCTCCAACAGCCTCAGGCAGTTTTCCACGGCGTCATTCCCCTCGTTTTGCGAAAGCCGCTCAAGATCTTCAATCACTCTGCTCTCGACTAAGTTCACCAATCGTTGAAGGCAGAGTCTGTTGGCTAGTTCCAATAGGTTCAGGCATCTGGCCGAGGAAATCGCCGGTACCTCGTCCGTGTAAAGATAACAGAGTAACTTGTGGAATGTGTACTCCCGAACCCCAGGAAAGACTATCTGCATTGCAGTTGAGAAACGATTCATATTAATTTCTTTTGTGACCAATTGTTATGTTTAATTTATTTGAGTTCTTTAAAGTTAGTCTAATGAAAATTTTTTACATAATTTTTCAGAATTTCTATATAAATTTTATAACGTTTTAGAAAAGTTTTTTTTATATAAATTGAAATACTTCTCAGAAAATGCTGAGAAGAAATCTACACTTTTTGTAGAATTCTTTATATGTGCAAATTCTGAACTATTTTAAGATTTTTCATTCTACAATTTTTTAAGAAAACTAAAAATTTCAAGTTTAGGATATAATTTTTTTTTTCGAAATTTTTATAAATTTATAATATAAAAAATTTTTTGAAATATTTTAAGGTATTGAGAGAATTCTTTCACTAGCATAATTATAATAATTCGTGTTGAACTTAATCGCGTGTAGAATCACGATCAATTATAACAATTGAAATTATAATATTTCACAGAGTGCACTTACGACTTTTGCGCTGCTTTCGCGAAAATCGCCAGAGAACATGGCTTTCATCACGTCGCATCGGGCAGTGAGAATCGCTTTGTGGGCCGGTACGCTGCCGTCGTCCAACTCGAATATCACATCGGCGAATAAACCTGAGCGTATTATATTTTTTAGTCGAAAGCATTAAACCTTCATCTCTTCGATGGCAACCAGTACGCACCTTGCTCCAGACAGATATCTTCCAATCGTTGTCTAACCACCTGTTTGTACCGGTTATTGAGATCGCTATTAACGAACTGCTCCCGCGTCTGTATGCTACCGAGCACCATGAGCAATTGCGGTAGCTCGAGAAATTCGGCCGCCTGTCTGATCTCCTGCGGGCAAGAGCGATCGGGACATCAAACGGGTGCACCGTCGCGACTTTCGTCGACGTAGAATGATCGATTGAAAAAAAAAAAAGAAAGACACGAGATCTGATCACTTCCGGATCGCTAGAGGACCTATCCTACTAGGCAATGATTCTAGAATGTCGGTGAGAATTGGAAGCGTATCCATGCACGGCACCCCCTCGGCCGAGGTCGACCGTGCGTCGATTCCTCGAGAATCCCCCCCGCACGATGATGTCGAAGACGATGGTCGCACGATACTACGGAAGCGGTGATTCGCGAGCTATAAGCTTAATGAGCATGGCCTATTAGCTAAACGTTGAAGATCGATGTAATTATTCGCCAAATTGTACGATATTAAGTGAATTTCCACAGAAGACAGTTAAGCGCGTCCTCGAGTGTACGCAAACAATTTTAGCGGATTTTAACAGCCTCTCTGAGCTCTCTGATATTCATCTGTTTCATAATTAGTTCTAATATTCCTTTGCATGTTTTAGTCGCTCAATTGAAGGACAATTGTTGGAAATACGAGTTTGCCTTGTAATTAGTCATAATTAGAAAGGCGCATGCTCGTGTGATGATATGATCACGCAATCAACGTTCTTGACGAAACAGATCAGCTAGATGAGGCTACTATGTGCGTGCGTGCGTGCGCATGTAAACGTGTACGTATGTATTAATGCGACTGCCAAATTTCCAAACGCATTACGCTTTGTACTAACCAGTAGAAGCCCGATAGGAGCTGTCTGAAAGAATAGAGCCGCGTTAGTTACTGTATATTCTGCAACAGTTGCGATTTTTAGCTCACGCTCTTAAGAGATCGTACAAGTAACACAGCTTTGTCTCTTATCAAACGCGATACGTCGGGAAACATTCGCGACCTGGCCCGCGGTTTCTCAGTCGAATTGCACAATTCGCGTAACGTAAACATTGCTGCAAAGTTACACCTAATAAGAGGAATTAAGACGACAGAGCTTGCGCAGCCGCAAAGGCAGTCAAACTGGAGAACACACTTATTCAGGTTGATTTTCAAGTACGACCTTGTCGTAGGCCTACGAGACAAATCGCTTCTCGTCGTAATCGGTTTCTTTTTCTCGCCCGGAGATAAAAACCGCGCCTACAAATTTCCGTTCGCTCATTTCAACACGCGTTACTTCCGCGACGGACAAACAAAGGGTAGCTTCTTACATTCGCGAATGTACCTTTTCTCTTATGATAATTTCTACCGACCCAACGTACTTGTAGATCGTGATACCGTTTGTCCAAGCTGCCTGTATAAATGAATTGCAAGCACTGCTGCATCGCCTGCGGCGTGATCAGCTTCGACAGCGTGATCACGGTCATGGGCTGTTGCACTCCGTTCGCATTCTCAGTCTGCAAGGCGTTCGACGACGATTAATGACGGGGAGGGGTGACGAGCGGGGAGTCTCGCGCGACAAACGGTCAAAGAACGGAAGAGAACTCACCAGACATATACGAATATTTTGGAAGGCAGGATGATTCAGCTCCCTCGTCGCGCCGTTGCTCTTCCTCTGATTATCCATCGTCGGCAGTACTTGAAAACTCGATCGTCGCTTAAGTTGTTCCCAGACTCTGCAACGTACACGACACGTTTATGCGGGTTTCTCACCCCGTCACCCGCGGTGGCGTATACAAACTCTCGAAATACGAAATAACGCAAACTCGGTACCGGTCGCTACGTAAGTCGTAATGTGCCGACATTTAAAAAACCGTGCAAAGGCTAAGGGGGGCTGCGTCTAACTCTTTATTTGGCAATAATACCTACGATGTCAGTGTGCTGGATTTTTACGCATGATCGAAGCGTTTCAACTGCGTGCCCTTCTCTGTTAGTACCAAGCCCAAGCAAGACACTTAAGCGCGTGTTAGCGCGCGTTAGCTAGCAACGTCCGCCGCAAGATTAGACGATGTTCCGCCACGTGTTAACTGACGGCTTGCCAAATAAAGGGTTAATCGACGCAGGAGTAAACATACGAGGAATGTTCAACTCACTTTGCGGGTTTGCTTTGATCGATACGAATTAGGCACTCGGTATCGTCGTTGAAGTCACCGACGGTGGCCTCGCCGAAAGTGCTCACCTTGACGAGACAATAAGGGAAATATGTGTTATTGTGTTATCCTGTTACTACCTCCGAACCTGATAGAGCTGGCATATACCATGCTGGACTCGCTGGAGCTGCGCGGCGTCAGTTCCTGGGCGAGTTCCATCGAGAAGAGTCGGTGGAACGCCGGCGAAGCGGCGGCGAGCAGACACCGATGAGCCGAGAACGTGCAGTTACTCGATATCAGGGTGACGTCCGTGTGTACCGGCCTCGTCCACAGGCTCTTCATGTTCTCCTCGTAGGTACTCGCAGCCAGGCATACCTTTGGCGGTACCGGTTTCGGTGGACAGAATGGCGCCTGTCAAATAAAAGCATCATAGCTCGTCAACACCTGCGGAGAAGATACCTCAAACGTTCGAACGAAAAATCCAAACGAAAGATAGTCCATCCTTTTTTCAAGTACAATCTCCGATAATCAAATCTATGGAGAGCAGATTTTAAAAATGTCTACTAATTTTTTTACTAATTTTTTCGATAGAGTGCCAGAAATATAACAGAATTTAATGGCAGATTGATTGCAGAATCTGAGCAAAATCTGCTGTTTCGTAACCATTTAGAAAAGATGTATTCCATTTAAATATTTATGAAATGACGGATTCTGTTTAATTTACTGTCAGATTATATTGGCAGGCTCTGCCAGCAAAACGCGAGTTTTAATACAAACACAGATAATACTGGATCTCTCGCAATATCTGAACAAATTTGCTGCCAATCTGTTTTATATGAGAGCAGTTTGTTTACTAAGCTCTTAATTTTATATCCATTCCAGAGGTAATATCAAAGATTACGAGGGTAAACGAAAGCCCCTTTTCATCTCCGAAAAATAAATTTATCGCAAAATCGCTTACACGCATCGTCTATTACCTGTAATAAAGGTCTTTGCACCCTCTTCAGGTTCGTCATCCAGAAACGCTGCTGACGACGTGCGATTAAAGCGGCGCGTATTGAATTCTCGAACACCTCGTTTACGCCGTAATAAGTGAAAACGCTCGTCTCGTAATAGCACACACCGAGTTCTCGCGCTACCGCCCGTGCCTGATCCGGCATCACCAGATCGCTTTTCCTCGTAGCCCTATAAATTAATAATTGCAAAAAAAAAACTTGATTGTGCTCTAAGCGCGATCGTCGTTGAACCGTATTTCGCAATATGATATTAATGAAAAAGGTGAAATGACGATGATGTCATTCCGACCGCAGCCATAAAAAGAAGGGATCGCTAAAAATCACGAAGAACTTTCAGGCTTCCTCCCGCGGGAGTAATCGCTGTATGTCAAGGTTCGGTTAATTTTGACTTCGACCCGGTTATTCAATTGTCGAGAATTTTAAGCTTGTCAAATCACTCAGCGTCGTCATAAAAATTCATATGCCACGATGTCGCATAAGTTGATCGTAATGAATATTTTTTACCGGTAAAAGATTTCGAGGAAGCTTACGGGGTCTCATTGAAAAATCGATACTTTGACACACTTCGGTAAACTGACCATCGTTGAGGAAGCATCGATGCGAGTGAATGAGTTTCACACGAGGCTAAAAAAAATCAGAGAGCCGCACGCGAATTTTGTTTGTAGCCAAAAAAAGATTCGATCGATTAAAATAACTAAACGGTTTTAACAGGAAAAACACTTTTTACATGGTTTTAAAACAATCAGTTTGATCAAAATTTATTTTGTGATAAGATAAAATTGTCAAATATGAAAATTAATTAATCTAAAATCAATTTGCATTTTTTCTTATTAAAAAAAGTTTTGTAATTCTATACTGTGTTTAGAAAAATTTATGGAAATTATAAAACTTCAAAATTAAAAATTCTAAAATTTTAAAATTTTGATGACATTAATTTCCTAAAATTTTCTGAGAACTTCACAAAAAGACTGTCGTTAAATTATTTCAATTCTCTAATTTTTTTATTAAAGAAAGTAATTTACCTTACAAAGGGACTGCGATCGCGGAAGTAACTGAGATAAGTTTCGTCCCGATACATGTATCGCAGATCGTTTTTGCATCCGACCAAGAGGACCGGTGTCTGCGGGCAAAACCTCCTTATCTCGGGATACCACATCACCTTGCAGTTTCGCAAGGAAACGGGGTTGGTTATGGAGAAACATAGTAACACGACGTCAGACCTAATAAAACCCCAATTAATATCAATTTGTGTAAAAAAAATCCGTTCGGCGACGGTCTTACCTGCCGTATGCGAAACGTCGATCCTTCTCGTGATCGCCAAATGTGTCCCAGAGACGTAGCGACACGTTTACATTGTCTACTACCTCCCAGGATCGCTCCAACACCTGACACGTTATTACACTCTATGTTATTTAATACCGTTATATATTTCTAAGAAAATTAATAATAAATATCGATTTTAATTTGATAATGATGAACATGCTTTTATCTTAACGAGAATCTGAGTAGAAGAAATTAGAATCACTCTTGAATTTTCATTATTTATCGCGGCATTTCATGCGAATTTTGTTTTAATATTATTAAAAAGTGTAATGACTAATGACAGTAATTTTTTAAGTAGTTATTCAGACTATCAGTAATGTGATATAAAGCAGATTAATTCTCTCACGTACTTTGCTACACACGTAACAAACAAACAAAGTTAGCTTGGGGTGATATTTCACCCACGATAGTCTTTAAAAGTTAAATCACTTCGTAATTATGGCCTCATTTAATATTACATAAATTCCAAACTTGCGCAATATAATTCACACTGTTTATTATGTATATACTTCGAATTATTTGATCAATTTTTAAAAATTTGATCAATAGTTGCATCACACTCACACAAATGTGTCAAGTGAAAATGAGCACGGAATCGTAATTAGGCGTAGGCGTACTCACATCCTTGTAGATCCGATATTGATCGATCGCCCAAACCGTGGGCACATGAGTAGTCAGGAGCTGTGACAGTGACACGTGCTTGTTGCAGGCCCTGGCGCAGATCAGTCTGGTCTTTCCGACTGCCGTGTCACCCACGACCACGCACTTGACCAGTTCCTGGTGCGGCTGCTCATTGTCCATCACCGGCAGTCTCCCCTGCTCATGCAGTATGCCCTCTCACCTGCCAGATCGCTCGAGTTCTCGGCCGCTGTCTTCGACACAGATGATGCTACCGCTGTCGTTTCCGTACTCGCCAAATGCGTGCACCACATCCGATAACCGGACCGGAACACGACGTCCTCGACCTTGCCGTTGATAAGATATGCACTAAAACTAAAAATACGGAAACGACGCGTCATTGCGCAATGTTTATCCACTTGGCGGCTTTTTTTCCCTCACTTTCGAGTCTCGATAATGTCTCAATACTGCTGTAACGTAATCGCATTGAGAACTATCGCTCTTGCTCCTCGAAAGCAAAGTCACGACAATAAAGCTTTTAAGCGAACACTTAGCCTTAGCACAAGGACACGTTACATTGTGCTTTCGATAATTGTTGTTGCATAATGTCGTGGCTTTAAGTATGTATAATACATACATACGCTACGTACTGTATTGCGTTTTTTATGTGAATTATTCAGTGATTTACAGTTGTCCAGACGCAAGGCCTATTCGTTCTTTTGACAAGTATAAACAACTACTTGCATTGACACAGTAAATCGTAATTACTATAACTGGAATCTATAATTTAAATAATTGGATGGAAAATAGTCATGTAAGAAAATATCCCAACGATTCGATTAATCGGAATGTACAACTCGTGACCGAAGGCCTCTCCTCAAGCTTGACCTCTTCGGTCACATCTTGGGACAATCGAAGATGCGGAAAGTGGGAAGGGAAATTATATTCGTGCCGAAAATAATCTACCACCGTGGATGGCCATCATCCATCACGTCAAACTGAAATAATTTGACAAATTGCGGAGATGGCATGATTGCACGTATATTCGCAAAAAAGCATATTCGTGTTGAACATATTGGTAGGTGTGTTGTATATTAGGAACGTCGAGAGGGGATAAGAATCTGAAACGTTTAGTCATTCTAAATACGTACTCGTGCCCAGTGTGTATGTGTGTACATGCGAGTATGATTTGACCGTAGAAGAGGGTTTTCTTCTATATTTAGAACTGAAGCTTCGCGATCTCAGCCTCGATTTCCATATCGCCTTAACCCTGAACGAACGCGTAGATATATGTATATACATATATATATGTCACTCTCTGACTAATTCATTCTCAAAATCCTCTCCGCTCGGTGAACTTCATTCTCGACGGCCGCACGCTATATTAAATCTCCTTCTATGAATTTCCATTCAACATCTCAATGGCTTTTCCTTCATAGCTCTAGTTTCTGTACGAAAGAAATTGTCTATTCATTGTTACATTTGATTTTATAGACCTATATAAATCTGATATAGATGAACCATCGGAATACGCTGCAGCATATCTAAAGATTCTTGAAAACTCCCACAGACAGTGTTATATATACGTATATCACTTAAATATTCATTAACGTTGGGTTAAGTCATGTCTGAACTTAATATTAAATGTCGTTCGATTTTCTTGATATTAAAGAATGTGTCAATTCGATTATTAATTTTATCTGTTCTTCTAAATTCTATATTATTTAAATATGTTCTATAAATCTATATTAAATTTTCAATTAGATCTTATGTACATTCTTATTATGAAAGCTCAAATTCAGAGAGCATAACTCTCTAAATAATATAAAATAATAAATTAAAGTGAATTCAGCCTCTATCGCAATATTTTCTTCGAGAAATAAGTAAAAGCTAAAGTCTCTAATAATCTATAAAAATTTTTAAAACTTATAATGTTATTTTCTAAAATTATAAATAATCGTTAAATTTATGTAACAAATATAATTATAGTAAATAATTAAAGTTAAATTTTATTTTATTTGTCGTCACAGACAATCTATGATCCGTTCGATTAGCGTAGCTGCAGATTTAATCTCAAGTACAAAGTAAAGTCCTACATAGTAAGAAAACTGGAATTAAGTTTACCCGCGACTTTCATGTCAAGTGCGTCCCAAGGCGACACTCGCTACGCGGGACGGGTTATAATATCCGCTTGTTACGATAATATTATACGCCTAGAGGAAACATGTCGATAATACCAGGTGACAACTATTCGAGATATGCAAAACGTAATATTCACTGAGTCACGATGCGAAACTCGAAAGCCTCGTCGCTCAATAGTCCGCCTGTTTCGCTGACGCTTTCCGGGAAGTGTCTTTGGACGAGACCTACTTTCATAAAATGGAATTTATGGCAAGTGTCCGCTCTCCGTTCATTCAGCGAATCGTTCATCTCGTGATTAAAAATGAATTAGAAATGGAATATGTATATCCGCCCGTTTCGTGTCCGAGTGATCGCATCGATAAAACGTTTCATATATAAAATTATTGATCGGAAAGGGTGGTGGATAATTAGTTACAATCTGGCTCTTCGCGTGTCAATTTGACCTCGTATTTTTAGATATCATATAATCTGCAAATGCAATCATTTCTCTCTATCGTATCTTATCGAATGTTAACAACATTGAATCGGTAAATAGATGTCGATCGTAATCTGTTACAGCGCGAGCGAGGATATTTTAGGATCCCTTCAAACGTCGTTTTCTTCATCGGGATTATTATTACTAGTAATTTCGTGTAACCCGCCATACGAGAACTGTATCTCGCTTCAAATTGCTAGCGAGGCTAAGATATTATGCAGCAATCATCGCCCATGTGCTATAGATAGCTCAGTTCTTTTGATCCATTGAGTCGTAAATAGCCAATCTTCAAGTTAAAACCGGCTTTAATTTTTTTAAAGTGCCAAATGTTACATCGAGAAAAGTTTGTATTCTCAGAGTGGCATATGTTGACTTCTTTTGACATTTTTAAACATATTAGTCTTTATCATTTCATGAATATTTTACAGCTTTTTAATACGCTTGTAAACACAGTATGCATGTAGACAAATTAGTACAATTGTGTTTCAAGCAATATGCAGTAAACCACGCATTGTAATATAGTTCTTACATGTATGATAAAGTAAGCTAATAGCGGATACTTTACGTTAATTAGAATCGGCAACAAAAGTCTTTATCAACTTTTAGCAAGGCTTATCGATTTTTACCTATATGACGTTAAATTGTTTTCGTGCTTCCTGCTATGCTACGCATCAATTGCGGCGCACATTAAAATGAACGTTTTGTCCAAAATGAAAACAAAATGATTCATTCAAAGCGAAAACAAATTAAGGCAAATGTAAATGTAATAAAAAAATATAGATTTAATAACAATTTTAATATTTAAGGAATTGTAAATGCCACATTTTTAAAATTAATTATAAATCGTATCCCTCTGTTTGTATATTCAAGAACAAGAATCGTAATAAGTTTTATTTTTGAATTTCCAATTGATTTCTAAATTTATTAAAATCAATAGAATTAATTGTATTATGAATTCGGTAATAGCTAATAATATTTCATTTGCAATTGGTTGCTGCCATAAAATACTACCTCAATTTACTAAAAAATTATGCAATCGATATGTGATACTTAAATGCAATGATATTTGAATAAGTTTCCCGTTTTGTTATATTCTTCTAAATTAGTTTGAGAGAATTAAAAATATTAGAATTTCATGATTCTTATCGTCGTAATTTAGTCGTAAATTCGCTGCTGGTGTACTTTATTAATCAAAAGAACCCCGATGATTGCTTTCCACGCGGAAATTACTATTGTGCTATTAAAGCGATGAGATAGTCTTGGTGTAATTATACCAATTACTTTAGAAGAAAGAAAACCTACTGAAATTTTCTCTCTCTTGAGACTATGCGGAGTTATGCAAATTAAAAAAAAAGTTAAAGTTAAAGTTCTAGAAAAATATTTCGCGATATTTATTCGTTGCCTCTTGTTGTGGAACGCAGAAAAATTAATACAACGCAATCAATGCGACATATGCACACATATGGCTGATTGCTCAATGTGATTACACACTGTTTTTACACATTCTGAAACTTTAATCAGTGACGTGCCAGACAAGCTATTTCCAAGGTTTTAAATTGATTTTAGTTTCTATTTCACTGTCCTATATGTGCATTTACAAGAGCGTATTTAGTCAGAGAAATATCGCCCTGACGTCATCGATATACATAGCAGAAACGACTATTAGTCCGCTTTAAATAGTCAAATCCTAATAGCTTTGGTGGGTATTTTCGTGGATTCGCAACGAACAGCAAATTCAACGGGTTCGTGAATTCGAAGCCGCTTTCGAATATCCCTAATCGTGTTAATAACTCTCTTATTAATTCATTAATAACTTCCAGTAGAGTTACCGTTGTTTTTACCGCTTAATATTAAATACCGAATATGTTGACGTTTACCAATAGCGATTAAATTAACTTGCGACGTGCAAAATTTTAATTAGCCGTTAATTCCCTCCTACGTTAGCTTTTTTTTTGGATATATACAAATTTGCGGTAACTAGGCGCGTTCCTTCCGGAGATGCATTCAGAGAACGCGATTCAGTGAACGTCGAGGCATATATGACGCTTAATGTGCCCGCATTGTAGTCGGCCGGCCGCCGAGAGGAGCGGAGAACGGATGTAGAACGTGTGCGGGAGCGGGACTGTAGATATCGCGCGCCAGCGGCGGCGGTAGAAGCCGTTGCTGACGCATTGCAGAACGGGTCGCAGGGAGGTCAGCCGCGGACGAGTAGAGGAAGACCGGGCCAACCGCCGTCGCGCCGTCACCGAGGCGTAATGGGGAAAATCGAGTAGGCGGGTAGCTCTCTCTCTCTCTCGGGTCGGCGCACTATCCTCCGCTTTCTTCCATTCTCCTTGTTCGCCCCAAAGTGGCTACTTTGCTCGCCTTCCTCGCCTTCAGACTGTCGCGTCGCCGCGCCGCGCCGCTCCGTCAAGCGGCGTGTAAATCAATCCGGCCGAAGGACGGTCCAAGTCCAAGAATTGCACACGGGGTCAACGAGCCGCGCAACGGCCGAGCCGCGTCCGTCCGTCCGTCGGCCGCGTTAATTAGGTAAACGGTGGTTCTTATTGCCGACCTCTTTCAGCGGCTAATACGCGAAACTGCGACGGTGCACCCGCCGGCGCGGCTCCTCCCGACGAGATCGGATGTCACGTTTACGCGACCGGGAATCGTATGTAACCGTCGCGTGTCGCGGTAGTATCACGTGTTACCTGTCGATCGCGCGTATATCACGCCTCCGACGCCGAACGTCCGTTCCTCCCGAGACGCAGGATCGCAAACGGCATTGGCACGCGCCGCTTAAATCGCGACGTACACGCAGCAATCGGCGGCGGTCGTTACGGCAAATGATCGCGGGTATGCCGCAACGCCGAGCGACACTATAACGTTATAAGTGGGAGGGCATAAATCAATTTTTAACTGTGCCGCGGCTTTGCGGGTCGACGGTCGAGTTGCGATCTCCGATTGGTACGCGCGTCCTCGCGGGGCACGGTCCGCTCGCAGCTTAATCGTACGCTCCACGTATCGCTTTCCGCGAAGACCAATCGCGAGGAGATACACGGAATTGCGCCGTTTGAGGAAATGATCGCGGCGCGGCGCGGCGCGACGCGGGAAGGCAGGTACAATAAGGTCATTAAGGAATAACAGGCAGATCATTACAGATGAGAACGAAATAATAAATTGGCCGCTCGCTCGCTCGCTCGCTCGCTCGCTCGCGAGTGGATCGCAACGAGTCATCCGATCGAATGTGCATAAGTGGAGAACGCGTGCGGCGCACGACGTACGGCGACGATAACACGTCGCGCGTACTCCGCATGTATGTACTCCCTGTGCCGTGGCACGTGTGCACGGTTGCACATTGCGGTTGTACGCGCTTGATGTTAATTCCAGCCGCAGCGCCGACGATCCTAACGTTCCTGGCAACCGTTGTTAACGATCGGCGAGGCCTCGGGGCGCCGCAAGCTCGAGGCTCGCCTCTGCATCGCGGCGAGGACGTTCGCACTCGCGCACACCGCAGACGATGCTCTCTTATATAAGTTAAAAGCGAGATGGACAGACAGCCGAGAGAAGGAGACAAGTTGGAGGATAAATAGGTGGAGTGATAGTCAACGACCACGCGACGCGTAACGCGCACCGACGCCAAGCGCGGCGACGCTCAATCGAGCATCTATGCAGACTCATCTGTCGTCGCGAGTCGTCTTTCCGCGAGTATCAGCGTCTCGCTGAGAGAGAAGTGCCGGATGCGAGAGGACGGTGTCTCTCTGGCTCGCGAGTGCCGCGCGAGTCGCTAAAACGGAAAACAGAACTGCCGGAGCACGATGGACCTAAGCGTGATCAGTCTGCGTTAAGCGTCTTCTCCCACATCTGCGAACCTCCGCGAGATGACCGCGAGAAAATTGCAAGAATCGTGTAATGCAAAAGCCACTTTAAGCCCTTTCTCCTCGTCTTTCTATCTCTCCTCTCGATGACAGCTGCACTTTGGCTGATAGATGCTAGGCGAATGCACGCGACGCGTTTGGCGAGGAGGCACGTTCTCTCGCGCGAATGAGAGCGTGGAATACATACATGTATATGAAATATATATATATACTATATATATATACAATGTATATATGTATATAATTGACTGCGTAGCCGCGAAGAGAGAGATAGACAGATAGATAGAGAGAGAGAATTCAGTCGACGCTCGAGAAATTACCCGCGTGCGGCTCTCCCGCCTGTTGACGATGAGGCGTACTCGAACGGCGGTCTCCGTCGTCCGTGGCAGAGCGAGGCTGGCCGGGGCTGCCTCCGCGCAGGGTGGGCGAACGCGGATTGCACCACGTCGCGAATTCGCGGCGTAACGGTGACGGGTAAGAGTCTAACGATCGCCGCTCCACCGTACCTCCCGCCGTCGTCTGCGGCCGGCGTCGTCAGTCGGAGCGCGGCGACGGACTAGAAGCTGCAGCGGCGGCACATCGCGCAACCAGGACGTTCCACGCAAGTTCCAGCTGACGTCCTGACAGGGCGGGCGCTCGAGGAGGGGCATTCCACCGAGGTGAAGGAGGAAGGAACACGTCCCGTGCACTCTCTCCTCGGTACGAAACCGCGCTCCGCGGTAGACCCTACCGGCCGACCGACGCTACGCCGGCCTTACGCGGATTAGCGATTTCGATCTCTCCGACTTCTCCGGCGATCTCTCCCCTTCTTGCGGCGACGGTCACGGACGGCGCGGTTTCCTCGCGCGCGCCTCTCGCGACGTTCTCCAGCGTTCTGCGCTCTCGCGATCGCGACGACGGGAAATTAATCGTTACGACGTCGGAGCTCCCGAGAGGACGGTCGCGCCGACACACGCGATCGGAGCCCCCCCCCCTCCCCGTCTCCGTTTTCTGGATCTGACGTTTCTTTGCTCGCGCGAGCGCGCATCCGCCACCCCTCTACGATTCCGCCTACCCTCTCCCTCGGCCAATTCGCAATTCCTCTCTCCGCCTTGCCCTCGGGCGGACAGCTCGCCGAGAGGGTGCCGATTAGCGCGAATCCACGCGCACGGATCTCCCCGCGCGGAGGAGACACGTTATACACATCGGAGGAGCGCTCGCGCGATTCCGAGCGTGAGCGTCGAGCAGAACTGCGCACCACCTGTCAACGACTGACGGCCGCTCGGGCGCGAGAGCTCGAGTTGACCCACCTCCGCTTACGAGAGCCGTCGGCCGATCGAAGCCACCGTCGTCACCGCCGCCGCCGCCGCCGCCGCCGCTGAGGCTGACGCTGCCGTCGCCGCGCGTTGCCGTCGAGGTGGCTCGGCCAGGTGGACGACGAGGACGCGCGGACGTCGCGCTGCCGTCATGTCGACCCACGTGTAACCGCGAGACCAGCCGCGAGACCGGCGGCGGACGGACAAAGGGAAAGGAAAATCGCGATCGCCGTCGTCGACGACGGGCGTTCGCTCGGTGCTGCCCCGGTGCTGCTGGCCGTCGACGACGGTGAGAACGTGCGTACAACGGGTTTGGGGTAGGACGAGGGTAGGGAGAGCGGTTCTAACGCGCCGGCGGATGAAGCTCAGAGAGGGAACGACCACGAAGAGAAAAGAGGACGAGAAAGAGAGAGAGAGAGACAACGCTACGACGGCTGATGAGACGAGTCAGACAGCACCCGGCCAACTGCACATCGCTGAATGAACCCACCGTGACCCCGACGTTCCCCCGCGCGTCTGAACCACAACCACCCCGTGGTATCCACTTTCTCCCCCGCTCACCCTCTCCCTCCCTATCCCTACCCGCCCACCGACGTGATCACGGTGTTATTTTATATATAAACGCGTCTCGCCAACCGCCACCCGTCCCTTCGATGATACCTCTCTCTCTCTCTCTCTCTTTCTCTCTTTCGCGAGATGCAGCGATATGCCACACACTCATCCCACTTCCGTAAGTGAACCTTCTCTCCCTAGGGAAATAACGTCTTTAAAGAGATTCTCGACTAAAATCATCTTGCTACGACGCGCTATTTCTCTGCGGTATTCCTCGAATGAACTGCTAAGCTTAGTTTATGATTGCGTTTGCCGCGATAATTGGAAGAAAGGATTCGGGCTAATTTTTCACACAGTCATCTTCTTCGAGATTGTCATCTGATTGAACCAGAACCTCCTTCATAATTACAACGATAAGAACTATCGAAATATGAATACATAAAGAAATCATCGTTTATTTGAGTAGTAAAGCTATCCATCGTTTTACTTCCGAAAGTTTTGAACAAACGAAGAAGTAAGAAAGATGAGGAAGATCAATATTAATTTATTTGTCTGACAAATTCTGTCAGAAAAAGATTGCAGGCTTACAATTCCCCATTTAGGAAGTTGTACAAAAATTGAATATTCAATTTGGATGATGCTGCGCAATGGCAGACTTATTATTACTTATTTCTTCTTAATGAAAAAGAGGACAAACTTACTGTTACTCATTTCTTCCTAATAAAAACGAGGAGTGCTTACAAGAGCGCGCTCATATTGAAACGTTATTCGTTCCACTGTTCTATATTTGTCAGACCTTACCCTCCCTCCCTTGGCATTCTGTATCTATTACTTGTCAGTGTCAATAGCTGTTAGCAACACTTGAAGGGTTTGATTATCGTCAATGGAATTTGCTGAATGGAACTCCGAACAACCTCATCGAGCCCAAATAGAGCAATAAACTGCCTTATTCTCGACCATATAATCACTCAACTTTTTCTCCTCCGGTTTCAATGTCAACTTTAGCAAACTAAAATTAAATGGATGTCTAGCTGTTAATTAATATGATATATATAATACAGAAAATTAATAAAATTTAATGCTGATTGATATGAATATTGATTTTTCCAATATTTGTACTTATATTGCTATTATAGTGACAAAAACGTAAACGTAATACATATTTAAAACTCAATTTTATTTAGATCTACAGACTCGCAAAAACAAAAAGGTTTAATAAACATGAGTTTTTTTTACATATGTTAAAAATTTTAAATACCTTAAAACTAATATAACTCGTTAAATAGTTGGTTTTCGGATATTTCCTATATTTATTAAAACATTTTTATTTGTTTTCACCTCTAGAATATAATGTTGATATTTAGCCGAATGTAAAATTATCTCATTAATTTCTTAAATATTGAAATGCTGATAATATGTCGTAATAATAATAGTTTGTTATTCTGCATTGTGTAAGACCAAAGAACATAAGCAAAATTCCGCTGAATAGTAAAGGTACTTTACTGCTAATGAGCGATAACATACACCGTCGTAAAGCAATTAGCCGTGGAGTAACCAACTTTATCTCTCATTTAGCAGGCAATGTGCATCGGTACCGATATCGGCATTGTATTTGACCATCATGCGCATGCTGGATCCGTTGTGACGTCAGGGGGCGAAAAATCAATCCGCCCTGCCGCGCCGCGCTGTGCGGCAGGGATGTGACTGTGTGCGCGATCCACCACCATCCGCCGTTTGTTAATTGTTACAGCGATCACGTTCGCGAAACGTAATAGCGAGACAATGGAAGGCTTTTATGGGGATTCAGCGATACAACGGAGAAATGCGCAAAAGCGCGCCGCGTTAAACTTCGCAATCCGCAAACTCCGACTGATTGCGAGGAAACCATTGTTTATCGTCGCGGACGAGATCAACTGCAATTGCGATCACGTGCGTCTCCGTTGACACACGTTCGATCGCGCTCGAATAAAGGCGAATCGCGCTGAATAATCATTAAGCTGTCGATGCGAATCAACCGTTGCATCGTAAATTTATCATATCCTCGTTTACCGCAATAAAAAGCAGTTAAACGTGTTTTCGAGCAGTGTTTATTCGAGATTTCAAATTACTTTAAATTAAACGCCTCCAGTTGTAAATTAATGAACGTTTTTATCATTCTTATATAATCATAGGTAAATATTTTCTTCACTTCCAACATAAAGATATATACTTCTTGAGTTCATTGCTGTTGTTTCAATTTATGAATATATTTTGCATTGTGACATAAGTCTTTTATCTGTTATCTTTAAGTAGAATGATAAATTATACTTAACAGCAAAGTAAATTGTTTAACTGAAGGTAGTAGAAGAATGGAAAAAAACTTAATAATAAGTTAATAATAAGTTTTTTTCCATTCTTCTACTACCTTCCTTATTATTAAGTTTTTTTCTATTCTTTTCCTTTTAAATTTAAAATTAATGTAAACATAGAAAAAAAGTAATGAGAATTAACACGGATTTTGAATTCCATAATTAAATTTTGTTACATTCACATGTAGTTTAACATAAAAACATGAATGTTTCAATTCAGATCCGAGCCGTCTTCAGCGAATTATGTCATAGTAATATAACGTCGGGTCTGTTGGGTTAACAGGCGAATGCTTGTAGAGTTACAAAAGCAAGTTGCTGCGAATGGGAACAAAGTAAAACAAGACTAATTGATCCCAATCAATTAACTCCTAAAAGCAAGAAACAAAAATAAAGCTGTAGTTGAAGAATTTTATGGAATGGTCAAATTATAAGAACTGCAGTCAAAATTATGACAAAGATGAAAATAATATGACGTGTGATATGAAAGCTATAGCTAACAATAATGATCAATTGACCCGTCGGAGCACGTTAGATTGGCACGACATTATTTGTTAAAGATGACTCATATCTGAGCTGATGTTCGTGTTTTTAAGTTAAATTATGCATATGTGAATGTAACAACATTTAAATATAGAATTCAAGTATACTAATAAGTAATATCTATATTACTTTTTTTACATTAATTATAATTTTAATAATCAGAAATCTCTTTTTTTTCTCATTTATTTTTAATCCAATAATATCTATTCTTCATATGATTCCAAAATCATTTGCAAAGTCATCAAATTAAATTCATCTTCGAAAAAATTGAATCCTTTTATGTTGAACAAATTTTATTTTATGCTTCCTGCAAGTCCTAAATAGCAGCAGAGACGTTCGTCGCTTGCGAAATTGATGGCTCCGCGACGGCGCATCGCGAATGCACGGTGCATTCACTGACAGTATTTAACTGCCGATTAATTAACTGACCCGACTTTCGACGCGTACGTGATAACGGATCACTTACGTAACGCGACCGAGGGCCTCACGGCGCGCGGCAGGAAGTCTAATACGCGAAATTACTCAAACACGCGTATAATGGCGTTCGCGTGTCTTGCTTGCACGTACCAATAAGCAGCGGCGACAAACACGCGCTTCGGGGACAATCAAATGCAGCAAACGTGCGCGCGTCCTCCCACGTAGAAACGCACGGCCGCTCCTCCCGTCGCCAAGTCGGCCACGTGAAAATTCCTTCGGCCGGGGCTGTTCGGCCGCAACTGAAATCGCGACACGGAAAACGGCGCCTTATACGCGGCGCGTTAATGCGTTGACTTCGGGCCGCGGAGGACGCAAACACACGGCCCATTGATAAGTAATCCGCGACCGGTGCGACGCGACGCACGTCGCGCGCGCAATGTGTACACTATGATACCTGACGATAACGATGTACCCGGCCGCGGAACTAACTGTTTCTGCCAGCGCAGCTTACATCGCGAAGTTTACCTTGAAGTCAATGGAAGGGGACCTTGGGAGATTGTTACGAGCGCTATTTTCGATCTCCGCGGGAATCAGCAAATAATATCGTCTATTTGACAAAGTAGCTGATAAAATTCCCTCCGGTATAACATTGCGTTTTCTATGAATACATTACCGCTCGATGAATACATTAACATCTTAAAATTGCACGTTCCTTTCGCATAAATTTCCAATTCTCTGTTTATACGCTGAAATAACTGAGCCTCATGTATATTTTCTATTTTTGAAAAATGTTGCGATTAGTGACGAGGAGTGGGGAGGGGGAGAGGGGGAGGAAGAAATTCTTCTCTCATTGCTCATTGTTAACACATTTAATATTCCGCTGCGTACAGTAAATATGCGTATGCATATATAGTATCGATTGAGCACTTGGACGCTTATATAACGCAATGTAAACAACATGTGGATATTTATACGTGCAAGCTAAACAATTTTCCGACCTGAGCGACAGCGATTTATGATGAGGCAGCGCGCTTCATTGGTATCCAATATAATGACGACGCGCGCGCTATTAGTGCGCGTAATTAGCAAAAAAAAAAAGAGAAAAAGAAAAAACGACACGGGAAATGCGTCGCGTCGTTCGGTATGGAAAAATCGACTTGTTTATCTGCCGCGGATGTCTGGAATTAATGCGGTTGAATCAGAATTGCTTGGATCACAGTCTTATACTTCGTGTACGTATATTTCATCTCGCAAAAGCAGCTACCTCGCGCAATAAACATTTACTCGTGTGTGTGTATGTATGTGTGTGTGTGTGTGTGTGTGTGTGTGTGGTATGTGTGCGTACTCGCGTTTTATTTATGTGCGAGGCAACTTGAACAGCCTTTATTGCGTTGTTTAAGATTCTTCAGATATGCAGAGCACGCGCGAAGCGAATCAAAACTTGGACTGTACACGGAATAATTATTTATCATTGCGTTGCTGTTATCGGTCCCATTACGAGCGATGAATGATGTGCCATTCGTGACGTAGCAATGCGACAGAATCGAGCGTCTAATAAAGAGTAAATAAGACTTTCGCGAAATTGCCTTGAGAAATTGTATCTGATAACGCCATCTTAATGCGCACTTGGTGGTGCCTCGTTTGTGGATTGAGATAAAGGGATAAAAACAGGAAGAGGCTCGAAATTGGCGCCAAGTGGTTAAACAAAAGATAAAATCGACAATGGAGCGCGAAAAAAAAACAATACAGGTATGTGCACCTCGCGACTATCTCCATTGTGCTCAGAACTGGCCTCGAATATTATATTCCTGAGGCACGCGAGCGAAATGAAGAAAACAACTATTGATAACGGCGAGTAGGGGAAAAAGCTATATGTAGTCAGACACGTCTCGCGACATGCGCTCATCAACAATACGAGCGACAGACAAATATTCCTGACGCCGCATTCGGCACGAATCAAAGTAGATTCAGAGGCATTATTCGATGCTTCAGGCCGCCAGCATCATTAGCTTATTAAGTTAGTTAAGCGAGGACGAAAGAAGACAACGTTGTGCATTGCGGCGGTCGTAAGTTACCTTCAGACGTCGTTTTAGTTTGCTGCGACATTTCGTCCCGTAATTTGTACGTAGATTTCATTCTCTGTTACTTGAAATCATTTGCATTTTTATTTGATACCATCTGAGAAAACATTAATAACAGTCATTTCTCGGAGTATATTTTTACAATACATGAAAATGTCGTTTTTTTTCTTTATGAAGTAGGCTCGTCACTGTTAGACATAAAGTCGATAACTGGAGGTATAAGTCTGGAAGATTAATTAAGAGACATTCAATATAAGCAAGTGATATTTAAAAAAACAACGTCAGTATTATTTTTTAACTTTGTGTCTATACATATATCGTTTGTCTTTATTACAAGTAATCGGCTAAATTTCATAATCTAGATTAAAATAAATTTATATTTTAATAAACTGAAACTATTGAGCTCTGTTTTTATCTGTTTAATTTCCATTCAAGAATTATTATCATTCAAATGCAAATGAACGAGAAAGATCACTTTCTTAAAACTCATTTATTTGCATTTGGATTAATAAATTTTAAGATTAAAGAAGTGAAGGTTAAATAAAGTGATGCCAAAATGCAACAGTTTGTAAATTGAGATTGTTTACTGACGAAAACAACTTTTTAAAAATGTAATTATGTGTAAATATATTAGAATATATATAAAAATTTTCTTATCTTTTAATTACTGAAAAGTTGAATAGTATTAGATTATAGATAATAGACTGATATTATACGGATGGAGTCTTCTTAATGATAAATATAATATAGTAAATTGCATTTTGTCTCTTCTAAACTTATATACATATACATATATAGATACTGATGCAATAACTCAAAATAAATCTGTTACGTTGAAATATGCACAACATGTTTATATCATTTAATATTAATATACTGTTAAGTATACATGAAAGTAACATAATTTACAGATTATGAAAGATATAAATGCGTTTTGTGATTTTTGTTACGTTGCATAAAATAAATTGGCAAGACGGAATAAATTTATTTAACTGTAGAGCTAGTAAGGCAATTAGCCGCCCACTATTACATCGATAACAATATCTGGGTCATGCAAATTATGGCGCAAAACTTTTTTTAAGTGTTTTACTCGATAACGCAACAATTATAATTTTTTCATACAGGATGCTTCAAAAAGATTGGGCTGACTATGTGTAGTTATTTTCTTTTCATCAAGACAAATAAACAATTTTTTACAACATATCCCTAAAATACTTTGTTAAAAAATTGATAGATACTGCTTTGATTGCAATTTAGACACAATTGTTTGTTTATTTGTCAAATTACTTAAATAATTATTATGTTAGCTATTAAAACATTTAAAATAAATTGTAAATCATGAAGATTTATTTAAATGCAGAAATGGATGATCCTGTTTTATACTGTGTATTATTTTTTCTTGTAACAAAAT
>VBVQ01001964.1:15105-28875 GCA_011636635.1 Tetramorium simillimum | reverse complement strand
AATATTATAGCTTAGAATTCCGCCTACATTATCGACCTCGATCAAGTTCGAGCGAAACGCCAGCATCCCCTTAAGGAAACATGGAACGCATATTGCACGGCTCTCGCGTGCAATATCAGAATATGTGTTCTGCGAATGTTATTAATATTTACACACGTACGCGTGAGGGTATTCGCGTGGAGAGATAAACGAGGCAGTGCTTTTATCCGCAATCTGATATTTCAACGAGAGCGCGTCGCCATTATGCGACTTTCTATGCACAGTATAAGAAAGTCTACGGGAATGTCTATAGGAAATTTATGGAAACGTCTATGGACACGCTATAGAATTTTATTTCGACGGCGCCCACGACGTGCATATCGTTAGGAAACCAAACAAGCTTCGGATAATAGATTCTGCGATGTTGAAAGCACTTTCCCGACTTGTTGTTCCCGATCTCATATTCCAGTCAATTTTCGATGCTATTCAATTCGTAGCGTACATCCCGCAATCGTTTAGACGTTAGCATTTTATGGGAATAAAGAATGCTCTCTTTGTGAATCTAATAAGGAAACTTTTTTTTGAGAGAGATGTATCCAATTTGTAAATAACACAAATATAATACTTGGATGTAAATTGTGCATAAAATTTTACGAAGGTCTCGAGCATTTTTTCTTCAATGGTTAATCTTCGATACTCGAATCGCAATCTTGCGAACTCGCAATTCTCAATCCGCCATTCTCAACGTATTTTTCAACTAATCATTGAATATGTAATGCGGACCACGTTCCCGTACATCGTACGGGGAAAATCTGGTGTACGCACGTTCTTATATACTTTGCAGATACTCGGGGAATCTCGAGGAAATAGATCCGTGCGTGATCCGTCGGTCGGAATAGCGGCTCGCCGTCGAAGAGCGGTGCGCGTCGGTTTCGCCGTTCTGACACGTACGTATCATTTCCGCGGTAACGCATCTCGTGACGAGGGATGTCGATAAGTGGATATTGCGAGGAACAGAGGAGAGTAGGAATCGAGGGAGAGGAAAATCTCCCGTGGGAGCGCCACGTACGGCGCATCACATACATATATCCCTCGGATACACTGCGACGAGTTTTTCCTTGTCTATCTTGCTTCGGTACGCCCATCTCTCCTTACAGCAAGGTCGGATTAACGATTGAACCGCGTCTCGTTGATTATTGCCCGGGATTTCTGCTTCTCTCTCTCTCTCTCTCTCTCTCTCTCACTCTCGCGCGTTGTTTTGTAACCCGTCAGCTCGGCATGCCGATCGATAGTTGGAAACATAGTGATGTAATATAAGCGGTACAATAATCCATCGCAATCTGGCAAATCACTTATCGCGAAGGTAAATCCGATAGAGAGCCGTACCTTCAAAGAGAAAGGAAAAGACGTTGCCTTCAATCAAGATTCGTAAAACAATTACAATTTGTTTTACGAATATACCAATATACTTGTTAATAATGTTTCGAGAAGCGAATGTCTTTTAACGGGAAATTGAGCATATTTTGTAAATTGATGCTGTCAGTTTGGCCCTTTTTTCATCTTTTCTCTTTGATGAATGCTTTTTTTAATCGCCTTTAATTTATCGATGCTTCGGCAGGAATATTCTGAATTCTATATAACTTTATATTTTGCTTAACGCGGGATCGATATTACAAGTGGACAGGCTCATCGCGTCGTTAGTGAATTATACGTCCGCATGAAGCGATCCTAACGATGACAGCATCGTTAATGGATCCTTATTCGAGTTCTGTTTTAGAACGATATGTCGTGCTGACCCATTCACTCTGCGTCACACATGTGCTCTAACACACACACGTGCACGCTCATACTGAGTGAATGCTAGGATGAAGGGATAATGGAGTATTCGAGATTTAAATTCTGTCAGGCTATAACGAGGGAAACGCTTATTACACTCCGCGACAGATCGGAAAAAAGAGTAAAAAGCGCTATATATTTTGCAATGCGTAAAAAAGGTGAATAATTTTACTGAACTGCGAGAAATCGCGGTTAATATCGCGTTGATAAATAATTTTCGAGGTGTGGGAGATTATAAAAGATGTGTATGTTGCGCTAACGGACAGGAGGTGTGACTCGTAAAAATAAATATTGCAATCTCTTAAAAAAAAAATTTGTTTTATACACATAAATCGAGTAAAGTCTTTTCGGATTATATTCGTCGAGAATTCAACGTGATGCAGATATTGAGATACTTTTAATAAATCTCAAACACACAAATATATGTATCCAAGAACTTTAGCGAAAATCCCTCGTCGGAGAATATGATTAAGTGTTACTTTGGTACATATAGATACATATAGGTGTCGAAATTCCGTTCTGTGACGCAATAAAACGGCGTGTCGTTTCGTTTGTCTGAACGGAAAAGATACCGGGATTCATTCACGAACGCGGAGGAGAGCGAGATTAAGTGACCGCGCGTCGGTGCGCGCAATCATCCTGTTGTACATACATTGATGCCGCGGAAGTGAGGTACAATCGAGAGCGACTCGTTTTGCGTGGAGAAAAAAAGGAAAAAACGAGAGACGTATCGCCTCGTTCTTGCGGCAGGTCGAAATCAGAGGCGCGATAGGCGCGCGCGCGGCCGGAAAATCGATGACCGGTATCGGCCGCGCGGATACGCGCGGCATAAATCTTCCGTGTCTTTTTTTTTCTCTTCTCCCTCTCACTTTTTTTTTCCGCTGCCCACCCACCGGTTGCGCGTTTCCTATCGGGCGTTTTCCGGCCGTTCCCCTCCCCGCGCGGCCTTATCGGCGTTTCCGTAAAAATTCATTGCTCGTACGCGCTTCGATAAGCAACGCGGAATCGGTCAAGAATACTTTGCGAGCACACCGGACTTTTACGCGGCCGAACCGTACCGCGAGACTCACTCTCATTCTCTCTCTCTCTCTCTCTCTCTCTCTCTCTCTCTCTCTCTCTCTTTACATCACGTACCGCGCTTTTGCGAAACGATTTTACCTTCGATTGTCAATTTGAAGCTTCCGATGTGAATATCGGAAACAGATTTTTGTCGACTTTCGCGGGCGATCGCGCTATTGCATGCAGAATGCGCCGGTCGTTTAGCGTTTCTTTTTACCTCCAAAATGCGCATCTTCCAGCTCGTTCAGACATTCGGGGAGCATCGTTACAGTTTCTCCGCAAAATGAGTTTTAGAATAACGAAACTAAAGGGAAGCTACACTCTAACGTCGTGATTGTATTATTGCGAAGCTACTACATATACATGTAATACGGGATATAGTCGTCTTTCTTCCAAAATATAATCATTCTAAAATTTTGAATATCAAATGCCTTTCCATTCCGTATTCCATGTTCCGTGTTCTTATGTATTTCGTACTTTATTTAATTTTTACGCTGCCAGTCGAATGTAGCTCTCCTTCATTTTACGTCAGTATTTTATACGACGGAATTAGAGCGGAACGCGATTCGAGGAAGTTTATTAAACTCTTCTACGAGATCCTCCGCGCAATCAGTGTTTTCTTTCCTTTCACGGAAAATTGCTGATTCCTAGAAGCAAAGTCGCGCGGCTGAAAGTACTGCATAGGCGAAGTTACGAGGCCAGTTGCAATGAAGTTAACATAAATACTCGCTGAGCTACGGGAAGTATATTTGCATAACAAGAACTTTTGGAATTGAGTGTCGAGGAAATTTTCAAGGGGAGAGCTACGGCGGAGAGCACCTCTCCGATATTGAATAAGCGCGAGGTTGCCCGACGAGTTGCGAAATGTTATTTGATCCTATTGTTATCGCTTGAGTTTTTAATATCTTTCTATTTAACTCACATTACCTATAACTCGCAGTAGTCCACTATTCGTTATGTAAATCGTGCACGATATCTTCAGCTTCTGAATTATTATATCTGATAACTATTGTATTATTAATTAATTAATTAATTCATTTCATGAATTCACGTTTAATATAATACAGCAAAATATAAAATCCCGCAGAGTTTCAGAATTAGCAGTAGCTTTTTTTTAACTCGAACCATCGAACATACAGATTTTTTTCTTCGATGTTGTGCTTCGATCCGTGCACATTATTCTTCGAGAGTTCGGGAACGAGGCTCTCAGAGTGGAAACGGATCTCACTTCTCGTCTTTGGGTGAATTGATTATTGCACTACGGTTTCCCGGCGGACGTAAGCCCGAGTAAATGTTCCGCGAACAGAAGAGATGAAGGACAGCGTAATGTTCAACGAGAAGCTCGTTTCCAAAATCTATCAAACGTTCGGATTGGAGTCTCACGGTAATTTCGCTTTCCCCCGTAATGTGTGTATTTCGCGCATTGCAGCAGATATTGCTGTCGGACAGATAACGTCTCCATATTAATTTGATAGGTTAATAAAGTAATCATCGGGATGTTCTCAGAGAGAGATGACATCTAAAGCTTTATTAGAGTTCCAATATCTATAAAAAATACCGCGGTAAAACAATTTTTAGATAACTCTTAATACATCTCTGTTGTATCAATATACATGAATATTAATTAATTAGCGACTATTCTTGGTTCGCGTATGCGATTTCCGCATACAATACACTTTATTGTCGGCAGCTTAAATGAAAATCGCGGGTAACGGCAACGTCTGGCGATGAATGCGTCGCAAAACACAATACGATATTCAACATACGCGCCGTTGTGTTTCTATGGAACACGCATTATTTCGGCTGAAGACAATACGCACGGGCGAGACGGACGCCGAATCATTAGCAGTCGCGCGCGGGAATCGCGAATGGCGCGGGCGATAATAATCAGCGCACGTGCGTGGGCGAGTCAATGCAATAATCAGACCGAGTCCTCCTTCCGCGCTAACGACGCTCGAAATCCCTGATTTCGTGTTTACTTCCGGTCACGTGCGCCGGATCGCGGAATTTGCCTTCTCCCCCGAGCACGTGCGCGGGGCGAGTCCGTCGTGCGTCGTGCACGCCGTGCTTGCGTGTGTCCACAAGGAAACACACGCGCTGGCCATTATGCCGGCAGCTACGTGACGGGGTTTACGGCGCGCGGGACGTCCGGTGTGCCGGTGTGGTGTCGCATGCGTGCCTGTGTGCGCGGTACTTGTGTACACGCTCCGATCCGCAATGGGGAATATCGCCGTGCAATATTGAGTGAATCTAATGAGGGGTGTGCCCCCGTGCCGGTATTAATACTGCTAATCCAATTAGTTGATAATCTGCAGTGCTCGAATGTGACCAGGGCTATTAATAGGAATCGGTTAACATGTCGAGGCGAAGAGTATTAGACCCGCCGGATTACCGCTTAGACGATCCAATGTGACGTCCCAAGAGGGGTAACAAGGTGGACGTAGGCTAGGGAGAGGATGGAAGGACGTCTTATATAACGCCTTCTAATAGACCTCAAGATAAATTATGAGAAATGAGATTGCAATCGCAATGTTGATCTTACGTCCTACGTTCGAATGGAACTCATTATGCCGTATTCTCGCTTTATCGAATTGTAATGTGTAACAGCTGTATTCCGTTGTCATGAAGATCTCGATCCTACGAGGTATTTATTGCAATAATATCATGTAATATGAATGTTCATTAGAACTAATTTATCGTCATGCTGAATCGTTTAGTTGTTAAATTGTCGGTAATGTGGACTATCTGGAATAGTATATACTAAAATATTTATAATGTGGTTACACACAATAGTTAGATTGGAAACTGATTGGAATTAAATTAATATTACCATGCACAACAATTACGCATTGTTTGGACGAGTTGCGTATTTCATACGATAGATAACATTAACATTCTCATTAAAAATAATTATAAATTCTTTTCTGGCGTAACAATTGTATATTATTTGGATCAATCGCATATGATGTAACATTAACGTTCTCATTAACGTTAAAAGTAATGATAAATTTTTTAATACGTATGCAATGTACTCCATACGACAGATAACACATTGCTGAATTAATCCGCACAATCTTGGATAACTAGATAATTCTATTGTATGTGAATTGGATTCTCTTTTTCTCTCTGTATATTGCTGTCTGTCCGGCTGTGTCCGACGTAATCAAATCTTTTAGTTTACTTTATGCCCAACGAATCGAGGAAGCGAGTCCGCCCGTCCGATTTCCCGTCCCTGATGAATATCATGGCGTCGCGATCCCGCGGACAGCAAGATATTAATAATTTCATTTCCCGTCCAATCAACGGAGCCCGTTGCTTTTTCTTTCTCTGTATCGTGCTATTTGTCATCGGGTCCCGTGATAGAAATTAAGGAGGGGACTTACTGTAGTGAGACTACGCAGAGACGATAGCGGTGTTCAATCGATCGATCGGCTGGACACGTAATCAACTTCGAGGAAAACAAGAAAATGTAGCCATTCGATACCGAATAAATTGTTTTCTAGTTGTTGCCGTGTAGATTGCTTTTGTCCCCCGAACAGAGGGGCGTCGTATTTCCTGATAAGAAGATTAACCGTCCTTTACATTCATTCCGGCCTCCATTAAATCGAATTTGCGGATATACGAAAAATCGAACACCCATTTGTTCTTTTTCCGTTTCATTCAAGATCCATGTATATATATATATATATATAAATTTCTCAAATTAATGCTTCTGCATAAACTAAAAGGAAAACTTTTACAACGCTGTTTGTGCGAAATTTTACTACGACTATTAAGTTAAAATGTTAGCTTAATAGTTATTTATAATTGTTATATAATCTCAGAATTTATTGTTCGATATAGTACAGATCTAATTGAACAATAATATTGTAATAGTTGTTTCGAACAATATCAATATAATCACACATTATTCGTCACACAAATATTGCGTTGGCAGTGCAACTCGTGTCTCAGATTGCCTATGTTTTTTTGTATATAGATTCTTTGACTAGTTTGAAATTGAGTTTTCCTGCATTAAACTTTCGCGGTTTAAACGTAGGTGGTCCAAAAATAGTACGACGTTTTTCGAAACTTTTTACACAAACACCAATAGCAACTTTTACGACGTCGAGTTTTAACTTTGACGTTTGCTAATGAACCTAAAAACGTCAGAGAAAAACCAACACGCATCGCGCAGGCGAACTACCCGACGTGCAAGAAATCGGAGCAAACGGCAAAGGGCGCGGCACAAAAAAAAAAGGAAAAAAGAGACGGCAAGACGAGTCGTAGGAAAAAGTACCTGGCATAGCTCACACTATGCACACGTGCGTGATCCTTCTTGCTCGCTTTATTTCCTTCGTAGAGAAGAGGGTGTCGTGGCTTTAGGCGGGAAAACGAAACGCGTTTCTCGCGAAAGCGTTTCGAATTTTCCCCATCGACGAAAACACGATCAAAGCTGTCCCTGGCAAAGAGGCCCCTTGAGACCGCCGCTCTTACCATTCGATCCTCTCGCGCCCTTTCCGCTCGCGCGATTCACGGTTCCCTTTCCGACCCTTTCTTCCCGAGCTCGTCGCTTTCGACAATAATGAATTTCGAATATTCGTTTCTCCTCTCTGTCTTTTTCTTTTTAGAGAGCGTACGATCGTTCGAAAGATGTGACCCCGTGCGTGACGCGACAACCCGAAAACGCTGTCGTCGTTTATCGAGACAGAATGCTATCGATGAAATAGAAATGTCCGCGTCTCGTTTCGAAAAATGCATTTTTTTCCCCCACCCCCGAAAGAATTACGTTTCATTGAACGCACCTGTCACTCTTCCCGGACGCCGCATCATCATGTCCCTACAACAGACACGGGGACGTTTCACGGTGTTTAGTGCTAAAAAATTTCAGGACGCTGGACGGTACTAAAAACAGTCGGAAGTCATGTAACAGGAATAGGAACAATGACTGGAACTACAATCGATAGACCATGCTCGTTGCCTCCGCCACTATCTAGGTCGAAAAACTGGGTCAACCGTTTTATCCTCTTGCTCTCTGTATCGAGTTACTATCGTGTTTATAGATGATTTCCCAACGGCGATCGGGTGAACTTTTAAATAACGGAAAATATCGCGTGCTTTCTGTACCTCAGATCTTATATACGTCGTGTATCGTACGTTTATAATACTTTGTACCATCCTGCTTGTGTGTAATGGTATATTGACATATTTTATTTCCGATAAGTAATTTTTCTGAATGTTTCTCTGTTAGTAATTTTCACAAATTAGAAATTGTTAATTTAGTTTATATTTATACAGGGAAAATTATTTCAATTTTCGAGAAACATTTTGCCTGTGTTTATTACATATTAAATATTCTATACATGAAAAGATATTTTTACGCAGTAAGGTAGAGCATATTGCGTGAATTTTATGTATACATTTTTCTATAAAAAAAAAGCCGCTGGAGATTTGCGGCGAAAATTTTCACATATTTATGAAACTTTATGAAACTTTACGAATAACCAGCGACTGTTGAAAGCCACCGGTTCAAAGCGAAATGATCTGAAATGATCTCACGTACGTTACAGCTTGTACAAGTTGACTCCGCCATTGTTTATCGGATGATCTCCCAGCGGTGTTCTGATCCTGACGCCAGGACTCCCGGAACCGCGTGGAATTCTGGTCGCTCGCGTTCATCGAAATACACGTAGTACGCGCGTGTATAACGGCGAACGTTATACGGTTCCCGTGAGTCCGGTCGGTGGTATACATAGAGCGCAGACGTGTGCAACGATCCCGTGTGCGAAGACGAGCCTCGTGTTACGTATATGAAGTCGCAGTAATCGAACATGCGAGTGCCAGGGACAATTTTCCCGTCGGTGATCTTGGAGAAACAGTTCCCTTCCCTGTAGAGACGATTTATAGTTGTGCTTGAAGTCTTGAATTCTCTTGCGTGCGACCTAAGATCGGTCGCATGAATGTTGTACTAGGAGCTCGATTAAGTAAATTAGTTCTTTTTATATCATAGTTTATATCATAGAGATCTAAAAAGGGGGTTAAAAGCTAGGTTTTATTTAATTCAAGCCTCGTTCATATATTATAATCATAAGCGTCGATTTTGGAAAAGCAAAGCACTTTTTACTCTCTCAATTTTGACTTTTTCTTTATTATTTAACAACTGCAAATAATTTCTGATATCGCGGTAAGAACTTGTCAACATTTTCAAATTTTAATTCCTTTTTCCTCCTTCTAATATATATTTTAATAAAAAAACATATAGTAAATAATTTTATTAATTTTTTTACGATTATAATAAAAATTTTCTTTCCTAATTTTGTATCTACATTAAATATTTGTACATTTTGTTTTACAAGTTTTACAATATGTAATCTTTCATACATACTTGTATACATTTCTACCCTCCTCCCCAGATAAAGATTCTTAAAGAAAAGTCATTATTTCAAATGCTTTTTTCTTGACTACCCCAATATTTTATTTTAAACCAAGCCGGTGTTATTGATTATAATATATCGTACCCCTATTAATGTAAATTGAATTGATATGATAATTTTACTCGTCACGCGTTTTTCCAATGCCGGAAGCGTTTTGCGATTGATCGGGTACTTTGCGTTATTTCGCACGTCGTCTACGAAGGAAATGCAAGCGATCTTCGAGCGGATCTTCGAGATGAGAGGCTGTCGCCACTCACAGAGGAAAAATGACGGGGAGATGTGAGAAACGAGAAAATATATATAGATTCGTTCGTTGGGATTTTACGAGGCTCGTAAACGTAACGAAAAGCGACGGGCGGGCATTTTTCCGCCGGTGATCCCGCGGGTATCGTGCACTGCGGATCGATCCCCTAATTCTGTTGAACGCCTGAATTCGATCTGGCTCGTTCGGTGCGATCGTGTCAGCCTGCCAGGCTCCGCAGGTTCCTCTGGGATCTTTCTCAGGATAAGGGCGCACGCGGAGTTACGACCTGCCGCCAAAAATCGTGCCCAATGCGAGGAAATCCTTCGCTTTCGAGGAGGAAAAAGAAGCGATAATAGCAATAGGATTTAGAATGGATTGTCTGGTAGTGTTTATCATTTGGAATTTCATGTGTCGTTTTATCGATTCTTGAAACTAATCTTGAAATTTATCTGAAGAAAAAAAAATCGAATAAATTTGTCGTCTTCTCCCTTCTCAACGACAGTAATTTAAAGAAGGTTTTGAGAATTTAAATTGTTTCATTTCGAGACGTGCATACATCCGATAGTCTACGAAGAAAAGATTCTTTATTGCAGAGTTGAAATACGTTAAGATCTGTTCCTGACATCTTATCATGGATTTTTAGACATACATCTCAGAATGAGATAATTTAAATTCGAAGTACCATGGGTTTCACCGTGAATTTTAATGACGTTCTAAGAGGAACTGATAACTTTCGAGCATGAGTGACGGTGTCCGTTTTACGACGAGTCTCTTCCAGAGTTTCTTCCTAAAGTGCGTGAGGCAAAGACGAATGTTGAATACGGGCAGTATGACGATCACATCCTTTGCAAAGAGATACGTAAACCGCGCGAGGGAAATGGGGTGGGGGGGGGTTCTCCCCTTGCGACAATTCAAGAAATCGTCCGAGAAGCGACGTAGCCTGGGACAATCTGATTTCAGGAGAGCGTTTCGGACTCTTAAATCCGTTCAATCTTACGTTTCTCCTGAATGATTCGTTGTAGTTTCTTGAAAATGCGTTTTGATATGTACAGTATCCTATATGAAACTCGCAGGAATCCAAGTATTCGCGATGAAAACTATGAAGAGACTTTACGGTCTCTTCGGAATCACGTTTGAATGCGGCTCCTCCTTTCGCATAAAAACATTCATTTTATTACGGGTCCAAGCAGAGGTTACGCAGAGAATACAAATTGTAACTTGAAAGGGTCCCTCCCTCGCGTGATTTGAAAGAAAAAAATATATATATATCGATTTCACGATTGTATAAAATTTTATCTAAAATATTTTAATATTAATGATTAATTGCTCTTTAAATTTATCTATCATTATCAGTCAAGTACTTTATATAAATAATTGCGTTATGTAAAAAATAATAACTGCTAGAGGAAAATAATTAATTGTATTGTTTACAGCACGAACTTAATGATTTTACATATCGCGGATGAGAACATGACAGGCCTAAATATCATTTTATGAATTGCCCGGTGTTTGAATCGAACTGGAGAAATTATTTTGGATCGTCGGAAACTTCCGCGCGACTCGAGCGCGATTTGCTTGAAAAATGGCTGAAACTTGTTCGCGTAAGAGCGTAATAATAAAGAAAGACTATTACCATTGCACTAGTCGCTCGAAAAAGCGTCGTATCATTCAAATATGGGCTCGCATTAAATTCCCATCTCGCCGATCCCAGCCGCCCGTATATCACCCCGCATCGGAGAAAAAAAAAGACGTGCGACCGACGTCGGATTCGAGCCATTACGTATAAAAAGTGGCGCATGGGTGCTTTTCAGCGTGGCCATATGTCACTATATCGACCGCGATTGCAGTTTCGGCTCGTATGTTAATAAAAAGGCACGCAACCAGCCATTGTGTCGGCCGGATCGGCTTTACCGTACAATGCGCGATAACTTACGATCGATCCATCGCTTTACCGGAGAATGCGAAAAAAATCTTGTTTCCACTTTTTCCCTCCCCGGAACGATAAAGTCCGTCCGATCGATGCCTTGCTTATCCTGTACGAATCGTAAATTCCAATTATTTGTGAACTTATATCGAGCGATACACAGAGAGGGCGAAGTAAAATTGCCATAACAGCTACACGCCGGTAGAGCGTGTGTAACGCTTGTGACGTACGATCGGTCGGAATATGTGAAATGTAAAAAAAAAATCTCAATTCCATGTATATTTTTGTCGAATGGGTGATAAAGTTGCATCGACGCTTCTCTCATCTTTTCGAAATCGTAAACTCGAATTATTCGCAAAGTAATGCCATGTGCGACTGCAAAATAAAATCGAACATGGAAAGACATGGAAAGAGAACAGACAAGAGAAAACTTATCAGAATCGCCAGCTTTGTATAGTTCTTTCAAGAAAATTTACATTGATTCTACGGAAGGAAGAGATAAAAAACGCAATGAAGAGTTTTCGTGAGGTCGTCTTTTATTGCCGGAAAAATAAAATGCCACTGTAATAAATTTTTACAAACACATATATTGCGTACAAAATAATTTAGTAGTGTAATAAAATTGCAATTATTATTCGTGAAACGCGTAATGAAACGCATAATAAATAGTTTGATACGCATTTATCAATAAATAAACATATCATTAATTACTGATAATATTAGTTTGATATATGGTTTGATATATGGTTTTTATAAATTGGAATAAATTTTAGCAGCTTTAAGGAGTATTATATAACATTATTAGGAGATTGCACTACTTTGACGCTAATTGTAAGATAAATCGAAAAATACGTAAATATTTAAACTTTTAATCGGATTATGTGGTTTTAATCATTTTTTAATTTATTCATGAAATTACTCAAACGAGATAAGATTTACGTTAAAAAAATCTTAAAAGCTAAACGGAAAAGATCTAATAGTAAATAAGGAAATATAGAGTTTTAGATGCGATGTTTTAGATTGTACGATAATTTAATCAGTTTTAATTTGCCATGTTACAATTCCAGAACTTGGTCCCAGGAGGGTTAATCGACCTGCATACAAAACGCGAGCGATGCTGCGAGCAATTTGCCGTTTTTCTCGAGGCGCGTAGTCCATTCTAATTTACAGAAACGCTCGCGACAATCAAAGTGCCGAGAGTGCTCCGGGCAAAGGGGAGAAATGTACTTTGCCCGCCGCTTTGTTGACGGTTCAACGGAAATTTGCTTTGGATCTGGGGACGGCGATCAATTTGGCGCGAAATTACGCTTTTCTAAGGAACACATTTCGCACATTGCACGACAATCTTTTACATTTCGCCGAGCTCGTTCAGCAAACCGTCCGTTGGTTTTTTTTTCCGCCGATTGTGCCGCGAATATTACTACACTTGGCGTTGTTCTCGCAGCATTTCCTTCTCGGTATTAATATTTTTTAGTTGCGAACATAATGAAGCAGGAAATTGTGTGCATTGACTATTCTCTTGCGATATGCACGTAGCGTTAAAGTAAAAAAAAAAATTTACTTTAAAATTGTGCTGAAAGTTTAAAAGGAAAAAAATTGTAAGAAAAAAATTTGACCAAGCTGCAAACAAAGTAATAAAATTTTCTTTAACATTTTGCATTGATTTTAACATCAAAGAATTTTCTTTATTTGGTACATGTCCGTATCGAAACATTTGATCTTAAAGATAAAAAAAATATGAAGAGGAACGTAGCCAATCGAATTTTCGCTAAGGTAAAATTAACTCTAAATTGATCAAAGGATACTGCACGTTTTGGCTCACTAATCTCGTTATCCCGTGCATACTTTAATGAGCGAGTACTATACAGGCTACTCGCAATATTCGTTTAGCATATTATCTCATAGTTCGCTCGTGGAGAATTTAAATTAAGAATTAAATTTAATCATAATGCGCGAACATAAAGTTATCATGGCATTATGAAAAATTTGTTAGAACTTTGTTGTAATCATTAAACGCGTATGTATGCTTTACGTTTTAAACGAGTATAAATTTATCTCGCGTCTACTTCATGAAAAAACTATCAACAACGAAGTTCAAATTTCGTCTAATTTTCAAACAATTATTTTTCAATATTGCATACCTATCTATGGAAAAATTCGCGCGCGTTTACATGTAATGATATACACGGATATACATATACATATATATATATATATATATATGGGCCATTCCGCGTGAACCGGATCAGTCACCTCTCAGAAATGAATCAAATTTTGCATATCGGTAGTTTCTGACGAGATAAAACATTGTGTCA
>VBVQ01001964.1:0-15095 GCA_011636635.1 Tetramorium simillimum | reverse complement strand
GATATACATATACATATATATATATATATATATATATATATATGAAAAAAATATACATACTTAATAATAAAACCGTGTAAGAGTAATTTTATTAACAGAAAAGAACAAAAATTTTAATTCATAGAAATTAAAGGCAAGTTTAAAATCAAAATTTAAAAAGATCTTAAATGTTATCAATTTTGAGCTCACAGTAAAATTTGCGACGTTTTCGCTAATACGATAGTAACTTTTTGTAAATCTTTCCGGATCGTCCTTATCTCATCAAGAACGGGACGAAGCAAAAATTCTTAATTAAAGATAATCTCGCGTCCATCGTGCGAAACGACGAAATACTAATCGTGTGCGAGGTCTAAATCTCAAGGCCTCGACTTGATTGTCGCGGCATCGGTAGCAGGAAACAGGATTTTCTCTCGACAACGCTTTCATTGCCTTGCCAGTGTCTCCGTGCGCGGACACTATCGCTTTACGCGAAATCAGATTCCGCTGCGAAAGCAGCTTACCGGCGAGATCGGAGTATATACGCGTGTACCTATCCAATCAGGTCTGTCATGTGTACGTAAAGAGTATTTCGACTTTCCCTTTAAGGACAGATCCGTCGATGAAATTGAAGCTGCTTTTTCCCCGGTGAAAAACGTGACGCGAAGTTTAACTATGATATTAGAGAGCTACTTAATATTTAAAGCTTAAGTTTTCCGGCGGAATACATACCTCAAGTATGCATGTACATGCATAATAGAATGAATCATTTTGAATTTAATTTGAAGCTTGACCATCCAGATACAATCAGTATTAGAAAATAACATTTTTTTCGTAATTATTGCAATTCGTGTCCATTAATTTTCTCATTGAAAGCTTTAGCACACACGCATGCACTAATTTCGTTTTTAAGTAGAATGTAACAAAGCGTGACTGGAGCAACGGCACCGTTCGCTTTCGGCTCTTTCAGGAGATAAACTAATACGGTTTCGTCTATATAAACTCCCGATCTAAAGAACCCACGAAACCATTTCCCGCAACCGGGTGAGCACGTACACGCCGGCGGTGCAATACACCGGTACAGCGAACGAGGCCTCGGGGAAGTTGACTAGCGCCGGGGATGCGGAAAGGTACTTTACCGGTTCGCCGTTGATGGTCCAACGTAGATTGGCCTTAGGCACGGACGGCCAGGCACTGCAGTTGGCAGTCACGTTCTCGCCGACGGCGTAGTGCAAGGACAGGCCTGTGATTTCCGGTCCCCTCTGCGGAGGCGCTGCGAACGTAAATTTTCCGTGTGAGAACGTGGCGAAAGTTTTCCCATAAACCAGTTACTTTTCTACGGTTAGACTCTATAAACTTTTGACTATTACTCGGAGTTTTCCGCGTCCGTATGTCCATTCGTTCATTCGTTCGTTCGTTCGTTCGTTCGTTCGTTCATTCGTTCTACTATCGTCGAGACGATAGATAGAATGAGGAGAGGAAAGGAATCAGAAGGGGCTGTCTTGATGCGCATGATGCGAATTTAGCAAGACGTGAGATGAATTTTTCAAACGTCAACGTTCTTCAACACGATTGCGATAAGGCCGCGTTGCACATACAAGATACTCGTAAATGAAAAATACAAAACTAGAGTGTATAATTGATAATTCATAAATGGTTGGAACCGCCCTCGCAAATAATGAATTTAACCTTTGAGCGATGGGCTGCGAGTGTGCTAACGGTGAGATGGATGAGAGAGCCTTTTCTTATTAAGCAAAATAGAATTCCGACAAAATAAATCAAATTCAGATAGGTAATTCACCGAGTCTGTACACATCGATGATGAATAGTGAATGATGAGCAACGTTGAGTTTTAGGTACTTCGACACGAGTCCGATTATACATTATGGGTGATTTCGAGAGGGCTTTCTACTTATATTTTTTCTCGCACTTTTTCCTCGATCGATGCCATGCGACTTGAATACTCATTTATTTGGTTAAAACAATCTTCCGGCGACTAGAGATGGAAAATTACCGTCAGATTAATAAATTACTGACACTATGGTAAAATTACGGTAAAATTGTAATTTATCAGTAATTTTGGTAAAATTCATTTATTTAATAATTTTATGTACAAATAGGCATATCTACCACTAAATTACTGTTTTATATAATTGTTTATACAAAAAATAATGTAATTAGCTCATTTTATCTTTGTTATACATCTAATGAGTTAGAATAAAAGTAGAAAATAGCTTTAGCCCCTGCTCCAATAGCACGTTTCCTGAATACACGTTATATGTGCACTTTTATAACCTTTCGTTTCATGAGTTGGTAAAACTGTTTTTATCTATCTAAATTAATCTCTTTGAGCTATATAAAAAAAAATTTTTTTCTATAATTTTTAATAAATTGCCGAATATTTTACCGAGCACTTCAAAATTACCAGTAATTTACCGGTAAAATTACCGTCGGATTCGGTCATTTTCATCTCTACCGGCGACACACAATCTGGAATAAGTTTCGCGCGTTTTCGCAACCACGTCGCTCAGCACAAAGGGGATTAATTTTCAATTAGATCGAACACGCGACTTTTCCTGATTGTAATTAAACGAGGAGGTTCATGCGAATAATCGACTCGCACCAAGTGTCTCACGCGAATCGCGCAATGTAACGACTGTGTAATTTTGGAAAAGATTATGGAGGTGGAAGAATCGGGGTAATAATTGATACGAGCGTTCCGCATCCGCTTACGTGACAAATGAAATTAGGACGCAATGGTAGAGTCGATTGAAATGGTCGCGCTTGTGATCGCTGAAGCGAAAAATTACTAAATTTTACTCGCGTTTGACATAGAATACCACGCGTATTTACAGCGGAACAATAGCCAAGAGCCATAATTCTCCGGGCAATTAATCACTCAGTGGACTAATAATTAAATCCAACGTGGTAACTGTTATGCTTTCGAAATACTATCGCGTAATTTATACACAAGTGTTTAATAGTTTATTATTTAAACAACAGCAAATTGGATATAGATTTACAGTATCTGAAGTATCTAATATTTTTAATCGGAAAATTATTCATTTTATCATTTTGTTATGTAAAACAGAAGAAATGGAATACGATAGTTGCATTTTTCATCCTTTTCGTCACGTGCATTACGTTAAAGAAGATTGTAATCTCTTTGTCGTAATGTTAAATTCTCCACAATTGTCATTTAAATGTTATTCTTAATTCTACAATTTTCATGCTCGTTAACGATGATTCGCTTCCGCGAGGTAATCGTAAGCCTTGAATTTTTCGTAATGGGTCATCGCACATGCGTCGATCCACAATCAATTATCGGATTTATCGTGGACCGCTGTCGGGTGGGTGCGTGCTGGCGCGCTCGATGTCTCTAATAGCGTTAATTGGCACGCCGGATTATGAGAGACATTCGCGTTCGGGCGGGCGCGACCGAATGCTCAATTAAACATCCGCCCTGTTGTCCGAGTGCACGCGTCGCATCAGCACGTCGCGCGCTGCAGCTCCGCCTCGGATTCGGTCCATTAATGCCATCCGCCCTCGCTCCCCGAAATATTCGGGGCGCAATTAAAACCCAGAATTTCGGGGCGCGTCACGCGCCGGGAATCCTCCGGCCAGCGCCGCTGTCGATTTCGCTGTCGGGTAAAACGCGAACGGAAGGCTGAAAAGGGCGTGAAAGAGCGGCAGCTGAGGGCATCACGGGCGCGGAGGTAGATTTTGCGAGAGATTGCGGAAAAGCACGTTGGAAAATCGAGACGGTGTCGGACTGCGAGCATATGCCGCCAAAAGTTTCACCATCATAATTTCGGTGCGCATTAAGCTTGTAATGGAGCCAATTATTTCGTCGAGATTGCCGGTTTCTTTCGTGGAATTTCACTCGTGACGATGTCTGATGAGACCCGACCTGAATTATATTAGGGTAAAAACATAAATTTAGAGAAAATAGGCGAGGTCGTTCAAATCTGATCGATCTGTGTCGCTTGCAGTTTGAAAGAATTGTTAAAAGCATATTACATTGTACCAGAAAAAGATTTGACAAACGAATAATTGAAACAATTTATAATTAATTAAACTAAAAATAGACGAATCAGAGAGAAAGTTTTTAAAAAGATTTAATATTTTGTAGAAATACAATGTGACTTGCAGATGTATTATGTATTCAATAAGAATTTTTAATTGATTCCAAAAGTGAATTAATGGGAATTTCTAAAATAAAGATGAAAAGAGTAATAAAATAAAGTAAAACTAATTAGTGTTATAAATTAATTTATTTAATAAAGATCAGCTTATTGTAATACACGGCTAATGAAAAAGCTTATGCTTTTAGCTTAATGAAAATGTAAGACCTATTTTGGCGTGTGTATGTAGTGCGGTAGTTCGGTTGATATTTTTCTCTCGCTTTAATTCATTGTGTTATTGTCCCCAAAGTCTATTGATTTCATGTTTGCGGCGAGTCGAATGTTTTTTGAAGTTTCTAATGTCACGAGAGCAGTCGCGTCATCGATTTTCACAGTGAATTGGAAATAATGCGCGTGTCGAAATCAGGAAGGAAGGAAAAGAAATTTGTCAGGATTGCGAAAAGTTGGATAACCTGACGCTCTGCCAGAATTCGAGCTTTCGCTAGCGCATTCGACTGCATGGAAAGTATTTCGCTGCAATAACTCCACCGACAGTGATTTAAGCGCGTAATTACAGAGGGTTATTGCAACCACGGCACAGCTTTATATTTGCTTCTTTATTTTTTCTGAGAGTTTAATATGCATAACTGCAAAATCTCTTTTATATATATATATATATATATGTATGTGCGTGTGTGTGTGTGTATGCACTACATTAAATATTACTTTCGCTTCTCGCTATAATCGGTCGCATATAAATACTCAGTTAATATAATTAAACAATAAATTAAGTACTTATAATTTTGAGTGAAAAATAAATTAAAAAAAGTGTAATATGGAAGAATAATACGGAAGACCAACTAAATCGACTTAATCTTTTTGTATAGATAAATTAGGTCACGCAATTTCTTCCAGTATATTTTTACATAATTTCGTTTTATCTTATATAAAATTGTGAATTATAACGTAAAACGGTACAAGCAGATCTAACGGTAATAAATAGTGAGACGAGAAACGCAGATCTTTTTGGACGTGACGAGTCAAAAAATTTGATTTTTCGCCAAAAATTCGCTTTCTACGTCATATGCTCACCCATAGTAATCCCGGTATTACATCGTTCCGAACATTTTCTGGTATAATAATTTCTACGAGAGTTAGGTTCCTAATTGAGAGGGTTGTCGGGAGAAGATAGCCTGCTTTCATATTCCGCGGTAACTTCACGTACAAAATGAAATTGCTTTTTGAAGGCACTGCAATTTATACGGATTGCGAGCTTCGCGGCGTCTCTATAAGGCATGAAATGAATATTAAACTGCGGGCGATTTAATCCAATTAATTCGCCGGCGTAGACCGCTGTCCGCATAAATCCGTGTGAACGCGGGCGAAAATATTGGGAGATACTATCGACGAAGATAATCTATTCGCTGTTGATTTGCACATAAATTTGAAAGTAAAACGATACAATGCACAACAGTGCAATTGTGACGAGATTTTAAGATTGAATGTTATATTTCTTCGTTAGCTGTTTCGATATCAAAATCGCAATGTTTTTGCATAAGGAGCTTTAAGTACATTGCGAAAAAAGGTATGTAAACGCACATGAATAAGAAAACTATACAATTTTCAACAGAAATGTACATTTTATATAAATTTTACATATTTGCTCTTCATGTTTCTAAATACTTACTTTATAGAGTGTATAATAATACTACTACCTTATTGTCTCTCACATTCTTATGTCTAGCTTGGGAAAATAGATAAGCATTGAATAGTATATCGCAAGTGTTTAATAATTATGCAGGCTGCATGTATTGTTTCAAAAAACAAAGTGGCGCGCGATACGTGACGCGCAACTAATTGTTGTTGAATTAGGTTTGCGTACCAGTACGTTCCTGACACAATATAACTCACTGACATACATCAATTTAATTAGCAATTAAAACTTTACGGAGGCACCAAGCGAAAGGATTATGCGTATGAATACATGTTTCTCGTGTTTTCAATCTCGTAGATGTTACAACGCTGTTGATTATTTCGACACATGATTACGCGACACTGATGCACGACCGACCTATATTATTTATTATGAATGTAATTATGGATCATATATTATCAATCGAAATTTCAAAACTTAAATTTATTATCATTAATTTCGATATTTAATTTATATTTTGTTTAAAAATATTAATCCTATTAATATCCGCAGAATAGAAGAGAGAGAGACGAAGACATGCACTGCCACAACATTCATATAATGAAATTTATATCTATTTGTATCTATTTATCATTTATTATATCTATATATATATTTATTATCTTTGTTTTGCCCGGAATTAGTCTTCCTTTTCCCTTTTTCTTACTTCGAATTTGCTAAATTAATTCTCAGCGGCAATATTTGTAACGCAATGTATCCGTCTTATCTCCCGAATGGCGATCTCTTTGGCTTTCGCGTTTCAGCGAAGTTTGCAGACCGACGATGGTTAAATTTGTATCCCCACAATACTGCATGTTGCGGCCACTAGTTGTAGTGGCTTGTTTTCCTTGCAACCTTCCTCCCCGTTGGCATCCAACCCCTGGTATTCCGCAGACCTAGCTGTAACACGCTCGTACGATCGTTGTCGAGGAAATGAATTTTCTTCAACGAGGGTTCTCAGGGCTCCCTTACGTTTCTTAAGTGAAACGTGTAAGCCAGCGAGGGAGGGACAGACTCCCACTTTCTAAGCTTAGTTTTCTCCTATTTCGGTCATAACGGCGACTGTGCAACAAGATAATAGGTGAGAAGAAAAACGTAATGGGCCAAACAAGCGAACGTTTACGTTTATTACGGTGTAAAATTTCGTACGAGAAGAGTGATCTCATTGCAGGATAAAAGCCATCTTCCGTAAATTTTGATGAGTGTCAGGATGATGTCAATGAAATTATTGCGGTCGTAATCGCGTCAGCTACAAAGCTATGTACTTTTGTGTTATCGATAAAATAATTTCTATTTAATTAGTTCTTCCGACATAATTATTGAAATTTCGTTTCAAACTGGATTCTTGCGTGTCGATTTGATAGATCGGCCAACACGCGAACGCGATGTAGAATAATCATAAAGGAATAAAGGGAATCACGATGATTGCAACACGATGTGTAAATCGTCGGAGAAACCTCTAATCTGGGCAATCTTCACGATATATTTATGAAGCAAATTTATGGTTTGCTCGGCAAGATCTGAAACGTTCGTTCCCCTTTAATTCTCTCTCGTAGAGTCACTCTCTCTCGTCTCACTCGTCAAGTATAAGGAAATGCTAGTAAATCAAGGAATCATGTTCTCTACCGATCAAACTCGTCGACAATCGTCGAAATTTTTAAGTTTTGTGTTATATAATATAATTAAATCTTACATCATATTTTTATCCAGTGTTATTGATTATTAAGCAACATGTATTTGCATTTTTTACAATTTTTCATGAATATTCTGATAAAAAGTGGAATTTTATCAATGGAATTAATTTAAGAGAGCTTTATTACTAAATATATTCAATACTGAAAATTTGAAAATAATTTTTTGATTAACAAATTATTGATTTTAAATTCACAAAAACATATCTTTTCTTAAAATGTTTTTTTTTTTTTTATACAAGAGACATGATGTACATGTATTATATTAAAAAAAGTATTTTCGCGAAATATTTCCAATCAATTTCAAATTTACAAATGCAATCAATAATTCACATTGATCGTAAAAATAATATTAGCAATTTGCCACGAGAGTTCATGATGCGTGACAGATCGGTGAACTCGTCGTAATAAGCTTTTTATTGCAACAGTGATGATGCGTCAAAAATGCGTCGCATCATCTGGATTTACCTCCGAGACGTTGGTTTCTTCGTCTCGAGTAACGCCAGATAAGAGGGAGATATGTCCCTGGAAGGAGCCCGATGTCGTTTCTCTCGGTTTTTCCTTCTTTAAACGATTCCCTTTGAACGGAGCTGGCATGAATATTTATGACCTCATGAATATTTACGATACTCCGAGGTACGCGTGCATGCTGGAACGTCGTTATAACGTACGTACATAGATACGTACGTATACGCGTATTGGCCGGAAAATGGGAATACTTCGGTTGTTTTACGACAATGCACAAGATTAATGCGTTCGATGCAATGCGGTATCGTGCGACGCGCAATCGATGAAATGTTAATTGTTACATCTTGTATTTGCGATACGCCTCGTTCTTTTCCTTCGCGCAGAATCCGGAGGAATTACTAACTAAAGCGATTTATTCAAGAGCACAAGAACAGGGAAAGTATGAAACTGAAGTCACATTTGAGAGATATTCATTTTTCTATCAGCTACATCCGAATGTTTGTATCTATCTCTCGATTATAAGTATCTCCTAGTTGTTTTGTTTTAAAAAGATTTTTGCTCGTAGAACGAGATAGAACGATATACACCGAATATTTCATTCCTTATTTATTAAAAAAAAGTTAGCACATAAAAAGTAATATAATTTAATATTTATTATTGCACAGCAATTAACAATTTATTATGCAGCTCGGGTTAATTAATAACGACATATTTCTATTACTAAGTTTTTAATGCAGCAGTAGTTATGGCATTTGAGCGAAATGAGAATTCCAGGGAAAGTACAATGTTTTAGTACTATTATCTTCGTGATTTACTTACTCATGTTTCAGAGAATCTGCAGTACTATTTTCAGGTTAAGTAGAGAAACATATAAATTTCCTCTCAAGTAGTTGCCGCTTGGCATTTACACCGCGCTGGTTTTCTTCCTTGCTGTTCTACTGGCGGGAGATCGTATTTCATCGGAATGATAACAATACAAGATTAATAATTTAGAAGTTTCGTATAAAAAAAAAATGATACGAGTCAAATCGATTCTCATTAAAATGAGACAGTCATTACCAATTTTTCCATAATGTAAATCGGAGCTTTTACGACTTTCTTTAGGTTTTATTTTTTTATGTTTAACAGTCGAAATTCTTTTCAAGAGATACGCAGTGTATCTCTCGTCAAGTGTAAAGTAGCGCGAGACACGGATTAGGTATATTCAGAAAGTCGAGCATTTTGAGAAGAATTTTATCGACTGTATCAAAATTTCGAAAATAGACTTTTAACTTTACAGAAGTGAAGCATTTACCTCTAGTTGAAGCATCCTCGTGCTTCGCGCTTGCTTTATATAAAGGGAATGTATCGGAACGTGAAATATTACAACTACAAAGCGCACGGTACGTTTACTCAAAGGTATTACAACCCTCGAGCGCACCAATTGGTTCTTCAATCATTTCAATTTCCCGACGAGCGTTTCTTTTGCAACACCTCGGCAAAATTAATTTTCCCACTTCGTCTGTGCCGCGAGTCAGTATAGTAACATTCCTTAAATATATCAGATTCGCGTAGAAATGTAGCCTCTTGATTTTATATGAACGCCTCACGATATTTAAGGATGCAATTTTACTACGTCATAATTATAACTTTGTACTTATTTCATATAGTACGTTTATTTTATATTCTATTAGCTATTTTGTAATAAATTTTACATCGTATTGCATATTCAATTTAAATAGTTTCCATAATTGCATTGCGTGACGTATTAATTATTATCATTATACACAAACTAATTCATCGATATGGAACTGGTAAATAATATAGATATCGCCGATCCCTTTGAACGTTTCAAATTATCGTGTCTGACAGATTATTAGGTGACTATCTCATATATCGTGGATCTTAATATACCAGTAGGCAATGATACAGATTCGCGTACATAGCGGTTGATTACGAGGCTGTCCCTTTGACCCTGCGAGAGCCGCTCTTAATCATGGAAAGCAATGTTACATATCCGATTAAATAGTTTGATCTACACAGACACCCACATATATACGCAAATCCTGCTTAATGGTCTTTATGAACGTATCATGTTATCGGTCACATGTCGGATGCCTCGTCAAATCTAAACACTTGAATTGCTCAAAAATTATTTTAGAAGAAATGAAGTCATATATTTTATCATAATAATATTTCTGTTATATTTTGCATAATATTATAAATTATTTTTAAATCATGCTTTGCCTGTTTGATCAAAGTACTCGATCGAGTAAATACTTGATCGAGAATCATGGAACTTCTCTGAATTTCGAGCAACTTTGATATCGTAAAGGTATATCCGTTTCATTTAGAGCAAATATAAAGACATGCACTAAGTTTTCAAAACCTCAAAATTAAAATTTAAAATTTAACAAATTTGATCAAACTAGATTTCGATATTATTGCATCAATTATATCTACTAGTTTTATCCGAATTTTATCAGAGAATGAATCCGTGAAATTGTAGAGCTCTCGCAAATTTTTGCACGAAAGAAAGTACGTTCGTCGACATTCGGGGCTATGGATTTCTGTCTGAGGCAACGATTGTGGGTCGGTCTTGCGGTTTATTCGAGCGGAAACATCGCGTTCAATCGTGGTAGACGCTTCGAAGAGATTCGGTCCGATCTTTTCCCCTTATCCTCTGTAGTATCTCCTTTTGCTATTTGTCTGAGAAAAGGAAAAAGACAGAGAGAGAGAGAGAGGGGGGGGGCAGGGTGAGAGAGAGTCACGAACGCATCTCGCGAGCTTCTGCACGCGAATATCCTGAACGTCTTTTCGTGAGCCGCCGCAGCTCCACGGGAAGTTGCAAAGTGCGGCGAAACGAGGGCGAATGCTAAATTTTCGTGAAAAGCTCCGTCGAGCTGTTACAAGAAGGCACGGCGAGTATGCGCCGCATTTCTTGTTGAACTCGACGAGAGATAAATTGCAGCTTTCTACAATCTTATTCAAAAGAAAAAGGACGCCTTTAATAAACCAGTCGATGTTCGTAGATTAAGAGGCAAAGTTAATTTTGTCGCTGAATTGTAAACAACATTGAAGCTGGTTTGCTAGTAGCTGGGTTTGCTTAAAATATTTTAATTATTACTATTTTTTACTATATTTTTAAATTGGTACCTTGATCGCTAGCTAAAAGATTAAATGTCAATTTTTAATTTGAAAAATGGTGATTAAGAAAAAATAATTATGAAATTCAGTCGAGACATCGCAATTTATATCTACAAATTTGTCTCTTCACATTTTATCAAGCCTGTAACATTTGCAGTCATGTCTGTTCTCGCTTTCCTCTAAACACTCATTGTTTCTCCTGTTACAACAAATTCACGGAATACACGTCGCAAATCGAGTTAATATTGGGAAGCAACTGTGTCGGTTCGCGCTTAATTCAATCATCTCAACCTATGTAGCCTACGTTCGTATGTTCGTAGTGTCGCATATAGAGAACTATGTTCAGTCTACATCGTTACTCTCTAAATAAATTAAACGGAATATATAATGGTATATTTTATCTCTGAATCTCTATATTATCGAACGCGCGAGGCATGCGAGAGAAGCCAATTTATTTCCGCATGTATTGCAAGATAAAAGATTCATTATTTCTCGCTTCTAACTCGGTTATGACTTCGGCGAAGAAAACCGGGACCTTGAGGTCCCGAAATCCCAAATAGGGGTCTCGAGATGATCCCGAGGAGTTTCGGGGTGTTGGGATCAGGTGCCGCGGTTGCGCGAGCTACATACACAACGAAGTCCCGTTGCGTTTGCGATAAGCTGGGGCGCCTTTCCTCATCAGCATGATAAATAAACGTGAAAGTAAATACAAGTGTACCGCGACTAGCGAATATCCCCCTTAGATCGAGATAAGCGCGCCCGGAGTGCACTTATCTGTCGCCCGGGTACATAATCTCCGTCCCACCCGTCCTTCTGGACGAGCTCAAAGTTTCTCTGCGCGCGCGAGAGAGAAGGGGTGGGAGATGAAGAGAAAGAGCAGGTATCGTTATCATAGAAATCGCGATATTACGCGGCATATGGCCGCGCTGTATTAGTAAGCAGACACGGGAGAGCATACACCAGATTTCATCGTTTTCATCTTTCTCCTTCGTTCCACGTTCATATCCCGCGCTTCTCGCCCCCCCGTCGACTTTCCCTCCCCTCGAACACCTTTTTACATCTTCTTACCCCTTACTTCCCCTCTCCAACGGCGGTGGCTCTTTTGTCGGGAATTTATCCACTCAGATATCGGCCGTATCCTCGTAACTCTTGGATTTCCAGCCGTCTTTTCCTCCTTTTTCCTTTTTTTTCTTCCTCCATCGTCCTCGCGTTGTCCCTCTTTTCTTTTTCTATCTCTCTTTCGTCCGTTTGCCGTCACCCCAGAGGCGTTCGAAAGTTCGATCTTTGACCATTCGCCGTCTTTCCGGTCTTATGTTTCAACGTTTTAGACATTTCAGATTCAAGAGTTTCCACGGTCGATCGTTGCCGCGATTCAAAGCTCCCGTGCTTTCTTCTTTTTTTACATTCTCTCCGTTCTGTTCTCGCTCTGGCTACGCTAGATTACACTTCGCATTTTTTTTCTCTCGATGTCTTGCATCGGCGAACAGGTCCTTTTTCTTCGCCGTACCGCCGCCGCGCCGCGGCGATAAAAATTTTCTCATTCAACATGAATAACAAACTCTTTATAATTTTGCGCTTTTCGCGAACATTTATTATTGATTACATCTTTCAACATGCGTCTCATGTTAAATAAATCTTTTTTAAATTAAAGAATATTACTCGATTTAATTACGCGATGTTATTTTATAGAATATTGCCTATCGTACGAAAAACAGCATAAAAAACGAAAATTGTTCCAAAACTCATAAGAGATCAAAGGGTTAATCAGGTGCAAATTGCAATCTTACGTCTTCGTTCTCACAGTTGGTTATACCGGCTTCCTCAGGTTCCATCTTGTCGAACTTTTCTTTCGTCGGTCTTGTGCTTCCGTGGCCCTCGGTAGAAATTTATCCACTTACTTATCTGACGTACTGAAGCTCCAAGGGGAATATCTTTCTTGTGTGTAGCCCCAGTCGAAAATTCAATCTTTGACTATGTTCGACATCTTTACTACTTCAAAAAGCCTTCTCTCCGTCTTCGTTGAAAATTCGCACAGGTATTATATTAAGGTTGAAAAGGAGTTACGCTCTCTCTTTCTTTCGCGAAATGAATATCGCGAGGGAATTTAATTCGACACATTTTAGGTTTCATATTAATTTTGCAAATTTTGCTACATCTTCGTGGAACGTTGTGTTAGCACTTTATTTTTTCTAATTATTTTGTAGTATATTTGCCTGCGATATACATAATTTTTCAAGTTTGTAGAAAGATCAATTATTATTATTAGATGGAAACTTTTGTTTCCGCAAAAGTTCGCTCTTGGGATATAAACTTTTAAGGAATTCGACACTTTGCTTTAATTCATTTAACTTCCATTGCTCCAGCTTTTATTTTTACCACTTAGATTCCTTCTAATTTATGACATTCAATTGCAATGACAACGCTGCGTAATATCGTTTTTCGTCGTATAGATTTCGGAAGCAAAACTTTGTAAAATCGTGCAGCAAAATCTGGCCATCGTTCCTTGCCAGATTTTAATGCAGCTGCCCAGAAGTCAGCTTAAGACGTATCGAGGCTAAAGCCCAGCGTGACTTGCGAGCTGGCTTCCCTTTGATATCGCTCTCCTCCCTTTTCCCCTCTCCGTTCTCTTTTCTTCCGCGGCGTAAGCTTTTTACTCGCAGAATTCTCGTCGCGTAGGATGAGTCTGGAGGTTATCTACTGTCGATTGACCGATTCTGGCAGCACGCCAAATCCTTTGGCCATCCTTACGCGGCCTAACGTCTCCTTTTATCTATCCCTCTTTCTCTCTCTTTTCCTTCTTCCGTTTTTCGCACCTTTTTCACACCGTCTTCATTTCTTCTTCGATCCTGAACCGTCTCGCCATTACTTCACTAGCGTCTCTTTTCTCCTTTTATCGTTTTGATGCGTTCTCTTTGTCGCCATGCGGTGTATTTGACGGATGCTTTCTTGTTTTTCCCTGTCTTTCTTTTCTGTCTTTGTATTCTCTTCTATCTTGTAATTTTGTCTCGAGAATCTTCTGTACACTTTACTTTCATTCCCAAAACGCTTCACTCTTGAATACCTCTGGAAAGTCTTGAGATAGACTTGAGGTTTGCAGATCTATCGAAGAAATTAGCTGAAATCAGCTTTGAGAGAAAATTCATTAGATTAACTTATTACAATTATTTAAATTCAATTTGCAGTTTGTAGAAATTTAACATTTTTAATTTTATTTTTTATTAAAAGAAAAAGACTAGTATATAATTATGTTATCGTATTATGTTATCGTAATAACAAAATGTATAGTTTTCATTAGAATTTACTCTGAGCTGATAATGAGCTATGATTTTTCTGATCTGACATATTTGAATACATTTAAAGAGACAATAGATTTTTGGAGCGAAATCAATTTTACTTTTGCATTTAATCGACGATATCTCACAAGTTGTCATTTCAGAGATAAATGATCTTGTATTCATTATCAGAGTTTAAACTTTCAAACGGCATCGATTAGATTTGGTTGTCTTTTTGCGCGAAGCATCGACGATTACGTTGATCTCGATCTAGATCAGTGTACACATTTTGCTTACTCCATTCATGTCGCAAAGCATGTGAGAGATGACTGTTATCAATCAGCTGATCAGCTGATCAGCTGAGCGTAGTAACGTGATAGCGTACGTCTCACACATTTATATACACTGCTTTCTTTAATAACCGTACGCACGCTCCGAATTTCCGAAACGCCACAACTCGGCGAAAAATCGACGTGGTAGCGTAAGACGGAAACGAATTTTCTGCATTATGCATTCCGTAAATGCGCCTTCAAAAAAAAAATATATATATACCTTTTCATCATAATATTATATGAAATAAGGACTAAAATGATTTTCAAATATAGGAAAGAGTTACCGACGCAAGGGCTGTTTATTTAAAATTAGATATGAAAATCAGCAATATCGATGGATTGATTAGCTACAATTTTTTATGTAATTAAATTTTAATCGTTAGTTAATGACAGTTGGCAGATACAATTAGCTA
>VBVQ01001963.1:0-28884 GCA_011636635.1 Tetramorium simillimum | reverse complement strand
CCCTCCCGGAGAGAATCGAGTTGCGTATCGAATCGGGAAGCGCGTTTATCTTCGGCGCTTTAATTAATAACGGTTACTCATGTACGCGATACGCTTGTGTTTATGAGGAGGATATTGCTTCTACTCGCGTTACTTTAGTTTTCGTCGTTTTACGTGGTGTAACCTGCCTGAAAATAATAGTAACAAATGCGTCTGATATATGGGCACTAAAAAGACACGATTGTATAATCGACGTACAATTATCTTAAGAAAACACATAAATATTTGTATTCAATTTGCTCGATGATGCATGCCAGTAATAATAACGATTGCGTGTAGTGGCTTCCTGGTTGCATCGCGTGTCTTCGAGCTCACTGGCAATTACGCCAATAAAATTCGTAAAGCTACATGTCCGAATTATAATTGCTGCAACACGCTGTGCCATAACACGAGTGAAGTCGGTGTAAAACGATGTAAACGCGATTGCGAGTCTTAAGTTTATGCAAATAAAAAAAAATCTGCTTCCTGTTATTTGCCGTTTCTCCGATATCGATATCGCATACGCGAACAAAGATCGTAATAGTCTAATGAACTATATGCGCTGCAAAATACCGTTATTTCTGCCTACGAGAGTCCTATTTTGTTCCGCAAACGTATTTCACTCAAATGCCGTTAAAACGTCTTTCTACGGGAAAGATGTAAGGAACGGAAGCCGTCGTCGACTCGGAAAAGACTCGAGTCGATCGTCGAAACATACGGCAGTCGATCGGGCATCCGGACACGCATTTTATGTCCCGACATAAACGTAACGGCGGAGTCGTAACGCATGCCACGAGCAAATGACATTGCATACCCAAGTGAACCTACTACTACCCTTCGCCGGTCGTCATCGGTCCGCATAATAATTCTCGGTATTGTCAAAGCCGAATGCGCGCGCCCGCCCGTTATTAACGTTTATATCGAGTAAGATAGCGCGCACTCTCGCTGCCGCGAGAGTAACGATCGCTATTCCGCAGAATCGCCCGGTTTAGGCAAAACCATCGGGGTTACAATTCCGGTTATTGGACGTAATTCGTGATTGGCACCAGCCATTTCTCCCCGGCTTAGTGCTAATAAATTCGACCTGCCGCCCCCTCAAGCAGAGAGCGAAGGCAACCCACCCCACGATCGAAGGGGGTGGAGATCGGAGAGGAGAGCCTCGAGATATAAAGCGGTTTTGCTCCAGCAGTTTTATGAATATGCTTTCTCGACGCGCGGCACCCCTTGGTGGCCGGAACAGAAGTCGCGGGGCTCGTCTAGGAGAGGGGGTTGAAAGCCAAGCGAGTGTTATAGGTGGACGATAATTTATCGATCAGCCTCGTGAAACAAGGGAAACCTTTTCACGCTGCTCCGAAAGTTTTTCCGAAACTTCCCGGAGTTCTTAACACTTAAGCGTGGTTTCGAGAATCGATTGTGGGTACAAATTCGTCGATCGGGCGACAAGTTCGAGACCATTGCGTTTATTCGTCGTATTTTTTTATTGCGCAAAAATTCGGAGGAAAGAGAATATCGTGTAATGCACTGTATGATAATTGACATTTAAATAATCTATAAAAATTGAAGAAATTGATCTATGTTCAACTTTAAGAAGCAAATAAATCTTTTTTTTTTTTTAGAGACAGAGAATTCTACAGCTGTAGATATTTTTTGATATTGGTATTTACTTCACAGAAAAGAATGTCTGGCCAGTATTTAATTTCATTTGCCTCGAGATTGACCTCTTCGACGAGGATTCGAGATAGGCAAAAGCTAAGAAAATTCGTTTACGATCGAAATTTAGTTTCAGCCGTAGTCGCTCGCGGTGAGTGGCGAGTTTCTAGTGAAAAACTGAATTTGCTGACAGGCGAAAGGTAAGGAAGCAGAAGCTTTTGCGCGTCTGACAAGCTTATCGTTGGCTTAATCTGATTTTCAGGAGTGCATTGTTTACCTCAGGTAAATAATTTACGGCCTTCTCGCGTGCATAATAGAGTTTCCGCGGTCCGGGACGAAGCGATCTCGGTTGATTGACGAGGAACCGTGAAATTATCCCCCCACTCCCTCCCCCTCGTCCCGCGTAGGGGCACAACTTCAAAGACGGAAGTCGATGTCGGGTCGCTGAGCGAATATTTCCCCGGCGAAATTCTGCCGCCCTTCGTTGCTCGTGATAGCCTGACAAACTCGTGTTTTATCGCATTATTTATTGCCGCGAGACACACGAGCGTTCTCGTTCGTGATATAGCGGACCCCATCCCACCGGCGTACACACCCCCGATGTTCCTTGGGCCGCCGACAGTCGCACACGCGCGCGCACACGTACACCCGTCTGAGCGGCCGTTATTGATGGATTCCACCCTTATGAAATATCTGGAAGCTCGGTACGAATTTATTGCGAGCAGTTCGACCGGCTTTATCTCGTATTGTTCATGATAAACCCGCAGTGATATTCCACGAGATATTCCGGAGACTCCTAAAAAGCCCCCGATGAGCCGTTATACGGCTCCTTTTTTTCCGGCGTCTCTATCCTCGTCGACGTGTATAAATACGTACGCGCCCGCGCGACGTACGCTGAGCGCTAGGCATTAATTCGCGAGGGGATGATAGATCGCGAAAAAAGGAGGACTCTTACCCGAGAGAGAAATGTTGCATCTCGTGAATTTGAGTACCTTTCAGACTATTCGGCTATTAGGGGATGTTGTTTACTAATAACAGCGAAATTTCCTTGATCGCTTCTGGGCAATCTGGAAAAAAATATGTTTATTAAGTCGACGTTATCCTGCAACTGCCAATATATCAATTATCATTTTATAAATGCGATATAACAAGGTCGTCTTCATCATCGATGCGAATATTAAATGCGCATATATGCATGATACGCGCGATTTATGAAATATTTATAAAAACGCGGACCCCGTTATCGTACGCCGGCGACAACGCAAACGTTCACGAGCGATTAAGAACCGTGAAATTTTCCTCGGGATAATTTCGTTTGATGCGGAAGTAACATGAAAAGTTCTCTTCGTCTCAAACGAGCGACGACGTAATTATTACTTTTTTTTTTTCGCCGAGTAGCGCGCGCAACGGGGCTGAATAAACGCGAATGCACGCAAGCGAAATATTTATTAAAGAAAATTTTCATAATCGTACCTGCTACCGACCGCATTGCTTTTCCGAGGGCTCTGGGCGTCGTTAAAAGAATTTGCACGCACTCGTCAGCCGCTCGTCCGTCCGTAAAGAGACAACGCAAAGGGCCGAGTGATTTACTCTTTCTCTTTCTCTCTCTCTTCTCTCTTCTCTCTTCTGGCTCTGCTTCTCTTAACCGCCGCAGGAAAAAAATATCGTTCCGTGACTACACGTCATATGTATCGTACGTGTCGAATTCTTCCGTGATGATTATAGATGCCGATCGCGTCGATCGCCGTCGTTTTCTTACGGGAGGGAGGAATTTGGGGCAGGTTGCGGTTCCGGCGGTGCACGCGATCCCGCGAAACCGAGGGTTGCCGCCGCCTTTCAGTCGCGCGGCCAAGTGTCGGTTGTTTCCTCTCTCGCCGGCGCGACGAGTACAATATCAAAACGAGCAAAAACGCTAGCGAGTCCGCGAAATTGTTTCTCGCTATTACAAGAGAGAGAGAGAGAGAGAGAGAGAGAGAACGGCCATTATACGTCTTATCCGAGGAAATTGACCGCGGTGTATTATCCGACGTGTTACCAACGGGCATGCGAATTCAGGGAAAGCAGGAGTGGCGCAAACTCCGCGAGCGGCGGTATTTTTTTACGTTCGATTCAATTTCGCAACGCGACGCGAAACGCGACGCCGCGCAGCGCACCGGCTCCGCATGACACGCGATGAAGTGTCGCCATAGACATAAAATCTTCTCGCGGAGCCGTTCATTCGCTCTTGCTCTCAGGTGCTGACATTAACGGCAGCTGCATATCGAGGTACACAACACGGCGTAGATTGCTCGATGGTTATCTTGTACGTTTACTTATATTATTTCCTTTTCTATCGAGAATAACATGGCTCATTGGAGATGCGTTGTTTCGTGTGGAAACGGCGGACTCGTAATTGATGAGTTTCAATCAACGGATTTAACCCCTCATTTCATGTCGGATTTTAAATTCATAATTTGTGTAACAGCTGCTTGCTAAACCTCCAAATTGAGAATTGTGCATATGGCTGACAAATATATCACAGGTCTGTAAAATTTGCACCTCGAAATGTAAATTTTTACAAAATTGATTTGATTGTCCACATTTGCCCATAAATTTTTTGTCCATTTTGCAAAAAAATTAAAAATAAAATTTCGTTATCAGTCACCTCAAAATGCGTTAAAAAAACATTTCGATTGTCCATCATTTATTCACATTTGTTCATAAATAATTATTTTTGTCCACTTTGTGGAACCAGTGTTAATTAAGTTGAAAATATGCCTCTACAACAATCTACAGTGCGTTATAGTGTCGAAGTTATTAAAATCTTATTGATCTGAAAAACCCGCTTACGAGAGCATGCTCCGATTGAAGTTGTAAGCGCCGTTCGCAAAATCTATTTATTCGGGCAATGCCACCGAACCGGTTGTTGCGAGCCGACTTCCTGCTCAATAGAGGTCCTCGGCCAAGACCAATCTCCTTCGACTATCTCCACCCGGCGTCCCCCCGACCCACCCATCAACCACCGTTCAATTACGCAGTCATTAACTCGCGATTGTCTCTTTCGGCGTAACCTCGTTACGCCGACTTGGATCCCGGGCGCGGCAATATTCCGCGCGCAGATCTCAACACAGATAGGCTTTTAGCGTATTAGCAGGCACAATGTGACAATGGAACGTAGTCTGCGCGCTACGGGAATAGCAAATGCCGCCACTCTATCCGTTTCCCATACAATGGCCGCCCCGTCCTGCTGTCGTGCCTGGTGCAAACTGCAAATAGCCAGGCGAAACACGTATTTCATAAACGCCCCGCAACATCGTCACTGCGCGCCGAAGCTCTCTCTCGTCTTCGTGCCTCTGTTTCCTGAGAAGGCCGGAAGTATATCTGTATATAGCTAGACAAGGATTTTCGTCTCGTTCGGGATTTTAAAAAAGTCTCACGGTCGTCCCTACGTGACAAAGTAACGAGCAAGCGCAATAAGATTTTTTTAAAAATACGAATAGAAGATTAAATAGACAGTATTATGAAAATTCATCAATTCTCACTCGATTAGTAATTCTCAAAGTCTTGTATGCATTTCAATATGTTATTTTATATCTTTGCATTGTATATTTTGTAAAACCAGTTTTTGAACATTTTTGAAATATTTGTTTTATATACGTATTTGATATCCAGATATATTTTAATTATGTTGACAAATTTTTTTATATTTCAATCGCATAAATTGAAAAATATTTCACATCGCATTTCCGCTATTAATTCCTGAATATCTTGTGAGCGAAATGTATTTGAAGAGAAATAATCCGCTGTTATGAAAACTAAATTTTTTGTTAAATTAACATATTTAATTCTCCTTATCAAGGCATTCATGAAACTTTTATAGTTTGACTTTATAGCGAGCGACGTATCATGCTGAAGAGAAAAAAATAATCAGTATGTATCGCTTGCTCTGTTTAGAGGGATTTATCTTTTTGTGAACGGGAGAGATTCTCTGCATTTAAAATTTAATGACTCCGTACGTGTTCCCGCGCGTATGACCGATTGTATCGACGGCTTCGTGACTTGGCTCTAAAGCCGCTCGCTTCTGTTCGCGCAAACAGGCACCGCCGTCAGCGATATTACGTCAAATGGTCGTATAACCAGCAGTTTATTCTCGAACGTGCGGCTAGATTTCACATCATATTATTCGATTTCAAAACCGCGCACGAGAAGTATATATTTTTACCCTTTTCTTATATAACTTGGCATTACGTCTTCTCCTACACCACGCTTCATCGTTTCACTTTTCGTGTACAGCTTTGATATTCTTTTAACTGCTCACATAATTAATAATATTAAATAATTTTACATGAGACACGCTTATTTCGCGTGGAATTATTTTTACATTCGCGTCAGAATGCATTGCATTGAACTTGTGGAAATAAGCGTGGGGTTGAAACGGCGGTCACATAAACCTAACCCGCCGGACAATAACCAGCAGGATCCTTCCGGCGGGTTACCCCGCCAATCAGTCAGATTATGCTGAATCCGGAGAACGCGATATCGTATGTTATCAGCTGGTACATAGGGTACGGTCGATGGATATGGAGCGTACGCGCGGCGCGGCGCGGCGGTTTGGTTGCGCGACCACGTCGGATTTCGGTGGATAGACGCGCTCTGGTCGGAATGCCGGGCTTTGGTACGATCGGACTGGTACACGCGTCGTAAAGTGACAATCAGATCAGGATGCAGGAAATTGGTCGGATTCGCGAGCAATGGGCCATGCTGATACCGGAGCCGGTCCGTGTTTGCCGCGGATATCAAGCCGAAGTGTTGCGGTATGTACGATGTGATCGACACGTACGTACGTACGCGTATCCGGCACCGTGTTGGTCCATCCTGCGTGTCGGAATGCATAGACAAATTTTGACGCTATCACACAGATCCGTGTCGGTGGTAGCTTGATTTTAATAAAGATAATGCATTGGAGGGTTTGACAATATCGCGAGGCTGCTTTAATAGACGCAATCGTCCATCTTCGTTTTATCGATGATAGAACAAGAATACAATTTTCTGAAACAAAAGTTAGGGCCTTAATCACGATAGGAATTCGTCATCCTTCTCATATTTCATTATTATAAAATATTATGGAACACAACATTATTAAGAATATTAGTAATTCATAGATTTATAATTTAACATGAAAAACGGAACTTTCTAATTTAACGCAACTAAAATCCTACGCTTTAGATCTCGTTTTTTATTGCGATTTATAGTACAATGATGTATTTGAATAGCCCGTCAAACAAGAGCAGTATATTTGCATCGTCCATCGAATGCACTGGCCCGTATCGATCAGGTGTGTCACGGCACGACGGAAACCTCATCATCCCTGATGACACGACGAGACCATGATTCGACATAGTTCTTCGGCACGCTCCAATGTCGTGCCATTAAGCGTAGATAAGCCAGTGGCTAGAGCCACGGCCAATATTGAATGGTCCGTGTATGCAGTTTGCCTGGAGGGGTTCGCAGCAACGGCAGTATGGGGGTGGTTGTGCATTAGTGGCACCATTGTGCCAGCCGCCCTTCAAATCCATATTACTCATGTAGTAGTCAGTCAGTGTCCATTCGTCCACTCTCTCGTGCTATCCGCTTCTCTCTCTCTCTCTCTCTCTCTCTCTCTCTCTCTCTCTCTCTCTTTCTCTCTCTCGCTTTTGCTCTCTCTCTCTCTCTCTCTCTCCTTTATATCCTATATATCCGTTCGTTCGAACGCGAGAATATTTGACTGTGCATAGAGAGACTGCGAGAGAACCAGTCCCACTCTACCGGCCGACGCGCTCTATATGCAAACCACCGCGTAATGAGTCCGTCAACCCCGTAACATCGTTTGCCGCCATCCTTGTACTTAGACGACTCGATGCACCGGGCCATTTTCCGACAGATCCTCCGAGCCGGCCTCGTCTCGAATGCAAATCCGCAAAGTCACGCGCTGCTGGGCGTTCGCGCGAATGCAAATTCATACGCGCACAAGCACCGACGTTCTCGTTGTGTTCGAGCGAAGACATCTGTGCCCCGTCTCCTCCGTGAGTCCAAAAATGCGGGAGTAACGGTGATCTCTAAGAAGTCTGGAGTCGACGCCTCGCGTTACGGTACACGTAGTCGGCATTGAACGCCGCGAGCGATTTCTCTAGCGAATAATGTAATATTTTTCTGGGTAAGAATATATAGGCTAATACGAATCGGTAAACGCAAACGTTCATATTTCAAATGTAATATTCACTATACCTACTCGTAGCGAACGATACTAGTTTCATCTTGTACAGTTAACTTTGATCAATATTTGCCTAATACGGACTTGACCTATAATGCGTGAAACTAATACCGTTTTCTATTTGTTGTGAATATTATATTTGAAATATTGCAACACGCAGATATAATCCGTGTTTATATTCAATAATATATGATAGACATATGGAATTCGAATCGAAATTGAATAATTTCGTGGAAATTTAAACCTAATTTACGGATTGTGCTATTTGATAAAAAATTTGAAACATATTTCGAATTTTGTTAAGCTTTATCTGTATTATAATAAAAACACAAAGTAAATTAATTTATATTGTAATCTCCTCGACTGCATTTTCACACGTTTCGACCTACGCCCAAGACGCCGACTGTGGTAGTTCCTTGTAGACACCTTTACCAGCGCATTCTAGGCGTCTCGATTAATGTCGGTTATTAGCCGGCTGTCATCCGGTCGTCGTAAGGATCGCGTGTCGCGGCCCTCTTTAACAATGGCTCGTCAACGTGCGAAACGAGATGACACGGCCGGGCGCGTGTGATAATTATTCTCGCGCGCGCGTGCAAGCAAGAGAGTCGCGCGAGTGCTCTCATAAACGAGCCATGCGACGCATATAGAGACACATGAGAGAGACACGACGGTGAATATTACAGAGCCGCGAGAACAGGTCTGCCGGCATCAGTCGACGTCGCCGGCATAATGTTTGGCATAGCTTGTCGCAATATGTTACGCGCTATCCAGCGAGCACAGCGCATCCGTCCGTCCCTTCCAGCATCCAATCGGGTTATGCTACAAGTATCTCCCTGAGCCGTGTCCCTCATACAGACTGCATACAATCACTGTAACCAGCGAAATCTCGCGCGCCATACCCCGCCGCCCCTAACTGCCAAGTTCGTAATCACGCCGCGCTAAATAACGCACCGACATCGGCCAGCTGATTAAACGGGAGCGCTTTATCGCACCGGCGGTAGTACGTACCGTCCTGATATACGGGGATTTAAAAACTCACACCACGCCGCTCATCCGTAGGGGGAGGATTGACGTTACACACATACCATACACACACATACCATTTGACAGATAAAAAAATTATTCTCGCAATTTTCGCTAATTGATGCTATTTTGAAAAAAATTGCCTAATATTTATATAAAATAAAATATTATATTACAGGTTATCCATTCAATTGTTAACATAAATTTAAAAAATTGACATAGAAATATTATATTAATAAAAATAATAAAAATTCATTACTAGAGCTTTTCGCTATTGTGAAAAATTCAGTATTGCAGATTATAATTGACAAACGTGACGTGAAAAATTTATCTTAAACGATACTTCTCGTGCGATGCGACAACTGTTTTACTTTATATATGCCAGTCGCTGGATAAAATCTTTCATTCTTTTGTTTTTCATATAAATAATTTATTAATCACAAGATCTTTCACGAGTCGTAGGTGGGAATTTTGGAATGCATTAATTTGTCTATTATATGTCAATAGATTTCATTTTCGCAGGAATGGCGCGCAAAGTTACGAGGTACGAAATGCAAGTGCGAAATTGCCGTCCTCGATGTGACGAGAGAACGTCGTTGCGCGAATAGCGTACACGGATACGCTCTCGTATATCACCATGCTGGCTGGTTAGCCAGCATCAGTCGCCGTCACCGGCATAATGTTTAGCATAGCTTGTTGCAATATGTTACATACCATCCAACGGCGTCCCGTCTCACCATCGAATCAGGTTAGTGTTGGTGTTTCGACGGGCCCGTCGTGCACCTCCATAGGCTGTTTGCCCGATAGGATGGGCGACTGATTTCACCTCGCACTCTCCGCACCACCCTTCTCTCTTCCCCAATTCCAGGGGGTGATAGCCGCCTGTCAGCGTATGCTAATCACGGTAATAGAGCGAGCGCTGTACTACCGAGGCTTTACCGAACCGCGCTAATATTTTGAAATAACATCGACCGCGCCGTTTTCGTGGAGGGACTACCGACTGTTTCGAAGCTCGGGTATGCAATTCGGACGGACTCGTCAATTCCCATTGACCAGCCCCATGATTATGTGAACGAGCCAGTTGCATAGAATAATTCAAAGCATATAACAAAATATTGATCGAGTTCCTCTAGCAATTTTTAACACTGCTCGATAAATTTGCGTTATTTTTAAATTATATTACGCATTATGCTTGTTTATGAATAGTATTATTTTTTAAAAATATTAATGCATTCAAAAATTTCCATCTATAACTTAAATATGTGATTTTTTCATTAAATCGTTTTGTGCAAAAGATTTTGTTGTTGGGATATCAATTAAAGCAATTTGTAACATTGAGTGGGCGAGAAGAAACAATTACGATAATTTATATAATTGAAAATTGGATAATATAGAATAACAGCGAGGCATGAAACAAGGGAGTACTTTAAAAATGCCGTCCCTAATCTCTTTGCGTCCGTGTTATTGGTTTGAATCCAAACTAGGGTGAGGGTGCGCATTAGCAGGACGCTTCGTACAATATAGGTCCCCGGGTGCCAGTAGCGTTGCCAGCCAGCACGCGGATATTATAAATTTAAAGTCAAATGTAGCGTATTCTAATTTCGCTCGGATATCACTTAATGCAATCTGTGAAGTCTTGGAAAAATTGCCATCGCATTTTTTCCGGGACTGAATTTCAAACTTTTCCCTGCGAATTTAAGCTCCCAGCAATTGTTGCCGCCATCGAATTAAGATAAATTCATTGATAAGCGAGTCACAGTTTGATTTATGCGAAAAATCCATAAAGTTTATTCGGTGGGCGGGAAAAACTTTACCGTACGCAGAAACTGATATATCTAAGGATCTCATTCTTGTACGGGAGGGAAGCTTGACGCATTCACATGAAATTAAAGCTACTATCTACAATACCTACCTATGACAAGAGGAGACAGCTCCACGGCCGTTAGGCACCGGGAATACAGGATTACGTCTTTGCTCCTCATCTTCGTCTCACAAGAAAGAAAAAAAAAATAAAACCCTCGAGCGGGAGCAGAAAAATAAGCCCTTAAAGAAGCTGATGAATTTTAAATCAGCCGCGCATTGAAATCGGGAAAACGTCTCCATTGCCAAGAGGACTTTCAAACCTACCCCAGTGTCATCCTTTTCCGCCCCCATCGTGCCACCTCACTTTCAGTTTTCATCTCTTAATAATACAGAGGCACTAATACCCTGATCACATATTCTTGGGGATAAAAGGTAAATCTTACGCTCCGGGCGGGTTATAAGGAGCATATTAATTCCATTAGAAAAAGCGTGCGCCCCTTCTCTCTTGATTTTAAAGGGACAGGTTTCTCGGATCCGTCTCGTCCCCTTAACACAAAATCATTCTCATCTCTCATTTTTTAAATAGAGTGTCAATATATATGAGTATTATCATAAATATAAATAAATTCACAGTTAATTATGCGAATATTTAAAATGTAGCAATAGTAAATAGTATTAGTTGCCAAAAATGACAACTTGTTTTATTGCGAGAAAAAGTAAAAAAAAAGTATATTAAATACAATATTATTTTTTTACATGCATTTATTTATATCATATCAGGATATATTTTTTAATGCATCTCTGCCATCTTCTTTTACAATTTATACAATATTGCGGTGTCTTGTATTCGTAATAAAATCTGCAGCAGAATTTGATGTATAAACACGAAAGGACACCGGCACGACACTCATAAAACCGTCAAATATCTTGAAGCATTGAATGCCGGATACTACATACTTTTCTCTCTTGAAGCAGATCACGCGAGGGATTTTATGAAAGGTCCTCCCTAATCCTCGCTCGTCGCGGCGAGGTTTCCCCGCGATGCGATTTGTAATATCGCCAGCGGTCTCCCGACAACCAGTGCACGTCGTAAAAGTTATTATCACATACGACAAACGACGCGATTCCAGTAGCACGTGTCACGGCGAAACGAGACGTATTGCGAGACATGCTGCTGGCCGTCCGCACCATTTTTCACGTTGCCCGAAATTTTTCGCGCCGAAAGGGACAGCCGTTTTTTCGGGCAGGGCGGCATAGTTCTGTTAAAAGATCGCAATAAGTCACAGCCGGAACGGGAGAGAGAAGCGACAAGAGGCGAAAAGGGATCAAGCGCGACGGCGAGAGCGCAAGGGGCAAGAAACAGCGAGTCGTCGGTCGATCGGTGTTCGAGGGCCGACAATCCGACGCGCCACCCTCTTGGGAAATCGCTTTAAACCTTTTAAATTCGAAACCCTCTCCCCCAGAAAGAAGAAGCGAGTCCTCTCCAAGAGCATCGAAGCGATATGTACGTACGGCGGCCGGGCCGAGCCGCGCTGGTTTTGTGCGCCACATAAATACATCGCGCACGGGAAGAGGGAAATCTGTTTAAAATATGTTCTCTCTCTCGCCATTTCGCCATGGTCGTTTGCCACGGCGAATAGCTAAATGCTTTTTGCGAGAGGCCATTTAAATCTTTACCTTTCGCCCTCCCTCGTCACCGCCGCCGTCGCGCGATCCTCGATCGTCCGTTTTTTTTTTTTTTCCGCTTTTTCCGCACCCCGCGTCGACGTTCGGGGGCTCTCCTTGCTCCCAAAAGAACGAAACGCAGCGATACGAAGGAAGTTTTGCACGGGAAGATAGAGAATCGCTTCCCCGCGCGCGTCCGACTTTGTTTGTTATCAATTCTCCTTATCCAATCCTGGGCGGGACCTCCGGTAGCGCGTACGCATACGTACGGTATCTTTGAAGTATCTGTAAATATCGGCGCATACGGAGGAAAAAGCAAACGTATTTTAAAACGATGCCGGAGTCCCCTCCTCTTTCTCCGTCTCTCCTCCCTCTCGCTCGACGAGTCTCCTTTAACTCTTTGCTCTTGCGTTTTATCGAGATTGGCCGCGGCGGCTGGCTGCCGTCGGTGAAGTCCCGCAGGAAATGGGGCCCCGCGAATGCAGCCAGACGGCAGCGACGGCGCGGATCCGCGACGAGAAAGAGAGATATTCCGCGAGAGACTGAGACATCCTCGCAAACACGCACGCCGATGCTCGCCCGCGCTCTTTCGCCCCGCTTCCGGTCGTGGACTCCGAAAGTCTCGGCTGCTTGCGTATGCATGCGAGGACGCGCGAATGCCGCCTTTACGTGTTGAGAAACGGCGACTGGGCTATTCGCATCGCGAATTCGAGATGACAGGACCTCCGGGAACGGAGGACTCATTCGCCTGTCTCGTGCCCGTTGTTTCCGTGCAATATTACAGACGAGTTAAATAGACTTCGATCCGTGCGCGATACGTTCTTATTTGAATGGAAATCCGAGCAGTCGCTATGTGTGTACAGCTTTCCTGTTTTCAATCTTCGACGATATCTCGCAGCGATATAAACTTTGTATGGATGAGATGCAACGTTCATTCTTTCGAGAAACAATATTGAAGCTGTAACTTTTTATTCGTTAGTTAGACAGACTTATTCTTGCTGATAAGATATTCTTTCAATTCAATTTAATATAAATCTCCTAATCTTTGCAATTTAATAATTGTTTAACTGACGAAATAAAGACAAAAAAATCAATACATTGTCTAATTACTTTCAATTAATATTTTATGCATTTCTTGTAGACATGTCCTAGACTTTATTGCATACTAACCATTGATTTATGTCCTTCGAAAAGCAGCAGTCTTCTTCTTATAGCTCGAAGGTAGAAGCGATCACATTTGCACTCGCGTCGAGATCCCCTCGATCGAGATCGTGGCGTAGAATCTCGCCACTCGAAAGGAGGCTAAGCGCCACCGTCCGTGAATTCGTTGTCGTACGTTTAATGAAAAAAAAAGTTGTCGGAGCGCTTTACGAAGGCTGTCGTAATAATGCGACCTTAATACCGACCACATTTTATCTGTTGCGATTTGTCTGACGAAATCGACTGATGACATTCCCAATGTTTTTCTCAACGTTCCAGCTGGATAATATTTATGGGTATCGCTTTTAAGAATAAATCTTTTATATTTAGACCCGTCCGCGGTTTTTGTTGCGGTGTCAAGCGATATAATTAGATTCATTTAAAATTTTCATATAAAACACTTATTACTTATTTTATCATTCAAGAATACATGCTTCCTAATAAAAATAATCAATGTTTTTATCCAGGCGAGAATTGTCGTTTATAAAAATAATATTTATCGATCAGATTCTACAACTCGGTCAAGAACAGATTTAAATAAGCGATACAAAAAGCTCATGAAATATTTAAAAGCAAATCCGTGATAAACATTACTCAATGTGATTTGCTGGCTAGGTAAGAGGGCTGAAGGACCCGTCGTCGCGACGAAATCTCTTCTTTAATCTCCCTCTTCTCGACGCTTCCTACGATACAAACGGGGCTTCGCGGTGGCCGCCTTGTCTATGGCCATTGTAAGTAAATCGATCACTTCACCGCTCATAAATGACGAAGAGGAGCAGGACAAGGTACGCGTCGGCAGCGACATAGGCGAGCGATAAAGGGAGAAGGAGAGAGCGAGATGGATAGTCCCAAGCATCACGAAGGGCTGACCGTTTTGGCCTCCCCCCCCTCTCCTCCCCCGAAAACCGATGTCCGGTCAGCACCCTTGACTCGAACGTTGCCCTCCCCGTGTACAGGACTTTTATGGCGCATAAATATCAAGAGCTCTCCATGATATCCCTACTGTATTATCAGGAGACGCTTACGGCCGTGGGGAGGACGCGAATGCGGAGACCAGAACTGTTATTTGGCGCAATTCTATATCTTCTGTCCTACACCTATGGGCGCGAGGGTTACCGGGAGCGCCGGAACTCACTCTGTGATGCTGGACTTCCGCCAATTCGGTCTCTCTCTCTGGAGGAGAAAACAGCATTCCGCTCGTGCGCCTTGTACGAATTGCGCACCGCTCGCGCCCAAATTCAATCTACCGTCCGGTTCATCCTTTGCTGGGTAAACGTAAGGCCATCACGAGCTAGCTACCGGAGCACTCGCACTCGCCGTTTCGGTAGTCGGCAAGAGGAACTGTAATTTCTTCAGACAGAATCGTATTTACGGAGTCTACCCTCGTAGTCCGTAGACAAGGATTGCGAGAGTCGTAGATATTCTCTGATTTCGTCCAAGTGAATCAAGCGGAGCACACGGCACTCGATGAGCAACGTACTGTAAGATCGAAACTGCCGGACAACGCTCGCGGAAGTTTCGCTCGTTGTCTGCACTTTCAGTGATAAGATCGTAGAAATTCTAGAAAAACAAAATCAATCTCGTGGATAAGCGGAAATGTCAGTCAAACGTATATCATTAGTTTTCCAAAACATGTCAGTTCTTTAATTTAAATTATCATGTTTTTCAGTTATAGAACATTTCGAGCGAATTATCCCGCATTTTTATCTCGATCGTAAATAATTTCCAAAGTATCGGATTGAAGGATGGAGATTGTTTCCCTCTCGCTAACTCGCGAAATTCGTATCGGAACACTTTAACGAATTCTCACTCTCAGCCGTAATCTTCTTAACTTCCGAGGCGGATGCTCCTTAAATCTCATCCGTCGAGACTTCTCGAATAGAACCGCTTCGGCATCGGAGAGCCGTCGAAAGGCTCTCTCGCTCAATGCGCGGCGCAAACGAGGTTGGTAATTTCTTTAACCTTCCCGGCTCAGCCCCTCGACCGATAATCCACGATTCCCATCGCGTATACATCGAGTATAAGAAATTCACTGAGTCGAGAGGGAGATCGCATATTGTCAGGCCATCAACATCCCTCGCTCCGTCGCTGCCGTTGCCGGAGAGTCCCCGGTTCTTCCTCCCCCCGCGCGCTCGTCCAGCCACGGTACACTCTCGGTCTCGAAACACGCCGATGGGGTGGGCAAGAGGTATATCGCCCCTATCTGTATCCGTGTATGGTTCCAATAAAACGGGAACCACTCACAGCTTTTGTGTCGAATACAGTGGCGGTGCCTGCTGAGGCGATGGAGACGGCAGAAGAGGGGGTGCTAGTGGTTGTTATCGGCCATCAGGTTTTATATCCGTACCAGAGGGGCGACGGGAAGACACGCATACACACACACACATACACACCGTACGTATAAAGAGAAAGAGAGAGAGAGAGAGAGAGAGAAAGAGGCGAGGGGACGGTCAAACGATACTGGATACCGTGTGTTTCACAAAGATTCTATGAAGATTGCCCGGGATTTTATTACAGAAGAAATGTCGGTTAATAAAAATGAATACGCGGACAAAGCGAGCGAGAGATGGCACGAGGGAGAGAAACGTGATGGGCCTTTCTTTTTACCCGCCACGCGCTCTTCTTCCGAGATCCTCCGACGTTGGCTCTCGATGGCAGGCGATTCGAAAGTGCGATTTCGCGTCGGGCGCGTAAACCTCGTCGTTTAGATCACTCGGATCGGCCGGGCTGGAGGAAACGGCGGGCACTCGTCCCGCTGCTAGACGCGTTTATCTTTTCCCTCCGTCCACCTCCGTGACTCAGCGCGACGATCGACGCCGAGATCTCTCCGCGAGATTGGACGTGTGAAATGGGTATCGATCCGCGCGTTAATGGGCGTATCGTACGTCGGGAAATTATTATAACGAACCGTTTCTCACGAATATTTACGACGCGCGGGCTATACGGAGCTGTTGCCCCTCCCGAGTGTACATTTGTTATCTTTGACACAAATATCTCGAGAAGCGCGAAATAAAATGCGCGCCGGCGATAAGATCTTCGCATAAATGCAATGAATCGGCGCTAACGCCGACTTCCGCGAGTGCGATTAATGCAAGACGAAGAGCCGGTCTTTCCGATCGATCGCGCTCTCGGCGTGCGGCAGTAGTTTTGTTGCCAGACCATCGGTTTGCAAATTCGCTCTCGGTGCAACGCTCTCTCTCTCTCGACGACGGCACCCTCGTAATACAACAGGCGCGATTGACGCGTCTGTTGCAGCTGCAACCCGTGAGTAATCCGATGCGTCGCCAACGAAGTTTCAAGTGCTAATTCATGCGCGCTCCGGGAAAGACGATATATCGAACCATCGAATCAATAGGGACCTGTCTGCACGTCTTCGGGCAGAAAATCCAATGAAACCGCGTCTCGACACGCGTGGCGCCTCGCGAGGTAGACGGAGATAAAGGCAATCCAGATCGCATGCTAAAGGGTGCCCTCGCAGTGAGGCGAGTCGCCGCTTTTCCCGCTAGACCGTTACGTAATAACAGATTTTCCAGCGATCTTTGCGGTATCTTCGTAAGAAGATCAGAGTGAGAACAAGGAAGTAGACGGCACACGCCGGGGATGAATAAAACAGGAATCAACGTTATATAAGTACTCTTTCTATTACAAACTGCTAATTTTCCGCGTATCTTCGCAGTATAGCGGCGCTACATACAGAACGAATTTATATTTTTCAATCTTCGGTCAACAATAAATCTAATTTTCACACACAAACGTATTTTTAGAAACGAGAAAAAAAAGTAAAATAATAACTCTTATTCCATTAAAAGTATCTATTAAAAGTTAAACTCTATTATACAATAAATTATTGTGGATGGTAATAGCACAGCATTACCACGCGTTTTAGCACAATCGCGAGAAAAAACGACTCGTCGTCCAGTCAATTCTCCGAGTGTTAACACAGACGTTTGTATCGATTATTCAATTGAGCGAACCATCGTTTCACGGCGCATTGTTATTCACCATTGGCCGCTGATCCATGGTCGGGGCATAATAAACCAGCTCGATCCGTATCTATCTCTTCCCCACCTTCCTCCATCCATCGCCGTCCTGCTTGCGTTGTAGCGGCGTAAACGGAATTCGTCTTCGTTCGTCGGCGAACGGTCGGCGACGACGACAATGTCGACGGCGAGGTCTCATCCAATTTTTCAGAAGTGCAAGCCGTACGGGGAACGAGTCGCTTAATCCACCGGAATCTCGCTGACGTACACGGTTTCGCTTCTCGTGGCTGCTTGCTACCGACGGCGTCACCGAATTCCAGCCGCGACAGCTCACCGAACAGCCTGGCGCATTTGTCGATGGAAACGATGGTAGGACAAAAAAAAAGAGAGCGAACAGAAGGGGAAGGGCGAAGAAGCGGGAGACAAGAAGGGAGAACAAGTCCTTTCTTGTTTCCCACCCGCGATCACCCGCGATGGGGTCAGAGGCGAATTGACTGTCGTGTCATTTGTAACAATAAAGGTGGAAGTCCCGATGTTTGGATCTCCAACTCTCGTCTCGGTGATACGCGGGGTCAACTTGATGACCTTTTTCTAGGAGATATAGCCGAGCCACTGCCGTATACGCGATGCAGTTGAGCGATGGAAATCGAGCGTTTTCGCTTCCACGTGGCCGAATTACTTCGTCCAGAGAGAGAAATAAAATCCAAAGTTCGGATTTCTCTTTTATACGGCGATAACTGTGCAAATCCGTTCGGTTTCACGACCTTATTAGAGGTACCATCGTCTCTTGTCAAGCGTATACAATAAACTAAATTATTTTCGGATTTCGATTCTCTCTATCCGCGCACAACTTGAATTTTATTCGAGGTAGAAGTCATCGCCCGACGAATCGTCTCTCCTCTGTGAAGCAAATGAAAAACGAGGTTTACGCTTCCATCTTCCCCTGGTGTTCTTCTTCATCGTCGCGACTATTCGTCCACGTCGTAAATCTCCTCGCAACCATACGACGTTCCTCAGTTGACCATAAGTACGTTACTTTTTGATAAAGCGACCTCGTCGGTTTTCTCCCGACGAGGATATACGCGCTCGGGTCGCTCTCGCGTACATCTTGAAAGGGTCGAGCGTGTCGCCTCGCGATCTAGGAGGCTCGTAAGGAGGCCCGAGTCGATTGTTACAATGCGGGCTGACGTATTGCCGGCATAAGTCAGTCGACAAAGACCGCCCGAAATTATGTATCTACGAACGAGAGAGAATAGAGCGTGTCTGGGTGGGACGGAGTGGATATTCCGTGACGGATCTACACGGCGATCTCGGGAGATTCGTTACAAACGGAGTTTTGGAAATATTTTGTCTTGACACTGAAGGTCGAATCGCGTGTCTCAATATTTCGTCTCAAGCGGTTCGCTTTTCATAGTTTAAAGCATGACGTATAGCATTCGCCCTTCTCCATCGCGTTTGTATCGCCGGTTCGCTGACTAAATCATTTTACTTTCACGCTTCTTTATCTCAGTTAGGGCGACTCTATTATTGGTGCCTTCGCCCCCGTTTGCGAAATTTCTTCGACAAAGCTTTCGTCCGGTAAAAATACGCACCGTGCTTAATCTAGTTTTCCCAAATCTAAAGATCACACAGGCCGATTCTATTGACTTTTTTCTAGATGCTTTTATAAGAATTCACAAATTTACCTGCTGACTATTCAAGTTCTACAGAAACGCAACGACAGGTTTTTTAAGCTACCTATTTTATTCGAATTTATGTGAGCGTTTTACGAGATTCCGTGGACGTTGTAATTATCGGACATAAATTATCCGACAATACATCTGATTTTATGTTGCACAGGCATTTTCGATGACAATTGGACAAATCCGCAAGTATCATCTCGCATTTTTCCGCAATTTCCTTCGCATCTCTCTGACGTCTCCCGCCGACGCAGGTTTTTCATTCCGTACCACAGAAACCTATCCCCGCACCAAACGACCGCTCGCATCTCGGTAATTACCGGCAACGTTCCTCTCGCGTTTCCCTTCTTCTTCGTAGCTCTCGACGACCGCAAATATTCGTACGATAGTCGCACGTCGTGCGGGGAGATGCGTGCTAGAGTCGGTGGAGTGTAGCGTAGTGATTAACGAACAAATGGCAGGCGGTCGTCGGTAATTGTAATAATTGTAGGCCGCATAGTGAACCGCCGCGCCGCGGCTCCTTCTTCCTACGACGCCTCCCTTCGTCCTCTTCTTCCCGCCAACCGGGGGCAGCCGAAGGAAGCCGTAGGAGCGCGCCATGTGTGCGGCAACGCTATTGTACGTCTAAGACGCGGTACGGGGTACGCGCACCCGCCATTGTTTTCCGTCATTATCGGTGCGAGGGGAGGCCGGACGATGGTTTAGATTCTCGGCCTGTCATTAAACGACTTTTTCGCGGTTTCCTTAACAGGATCTCGATTTCCGCCCATCCGTTCCGCCGGCACGGAAAACGGCGGAAAGCCGCGTCGCGGTACCGTGAGAAAATACGGAATTTCGCGATTAAACCGCCGCGCCCGATACACATTGTCGCGTGCAACCACTTTTCCTTTCCCACGCGTCTCTCTCCGCGCAGGAAACGATGAGCAGTACGAGTGACGAATATATTGACACCTGTTCTCCTTTGCGTCAAGCATCGGAGAGCACGAATTCCTCGAGCACCCGGGAGACTCTTGACAGTTCAAGGTATCGATGAATACATGCAAATTGCAGCCTGAGAGTAATTACTCGTTACAATGTATACAATGAACGAGCATCCGAGAGCTTATGGAAATACTGATCAGCATCGATATATTCAATGAAAACCGTTGTTACATTTTTATTTCGTATCTCGGATGTGTTGCGGAGGTGCCAGCCATATGCGATTTCTTCGGAAATGATAGATGGCACTCCCGTCATTATCGCGCATTGTCCGCTTCAAAATCAAATATCGAAACGGACTCTTGGATATAGCTCGCGACGCATCGTTCAAGTACGCGGCTCGTCTCCGAGACGCGAGGGCTCCACGTCGAGTTCCCCGAAATACGAGGGACAAACGAGTCCTCGTCAAGCGACACGGATAGGAGATAAGTCATTTCTCGGCAGGGAAAACACGGCCGCGGGAGAAGAAAAAAAATCTGTATCCATTCCCGGTAGAGAGAATTCGTGCAACCGTTGTCGCGGCGCATAATAGCTAGTTAGGTCTCATTGTATCGGTAACGCGTGTACGCGCATATGCATAACAATGGCGGGTCTTAGAGCGTCGCCATGCCTTTTAGTGATGCTTTTTATGGTTGCATTCCGCGAGGGTCAAGGTGCGCGCTAATGCGGTATAATTCTTTTAAACGGCCGTCAGAATTAAATTTCGTGCCTGGCCCCTTTCGTCAGGCAGTATCCGTCACCTAGCCGTCACCGCGGGTTCCGCCGTGAGACACAGCCGAAAGTACATCGAGCATGTTTCTCTTCAATCGTTAAAGCGTTATATCGCTCGATCAATCTCGACGTTCAAACGTCGGAGCGCGATGAGGAAACGCATTGGAACGAATGGGACCAGAGGTTTGGAGAAAGTATCGTAGGACAAGAATACGGCGGTTGGAATTTTTTATATTAATACAGGAAGAAAATTAAAGATTTTTATTTTTATTTTCCGACATGCGATATTGAGTTATTTTTTCATGATATATTACTACCATATGCGGTAAGAAATCATTTGATTTATATTATTTTTGTATCTCAGAGCAGTACAGATTTAAAACTCTAAAGAATGTATCCCGGCTTAGAGCGGGAAGAAAATTCCTGGAACACTCACGCTTCTATATTACTTTGTTACTAAACTTTAAACGTGAAATGGAGAAGTTGTGATGTCGGACACACAGTGGGACATAGTGGGAATGATCTTCAAACGAGTGTCGGCGACTTTTTGAAATTTAGCCGTGACATCGCCCGTCCCTCGGAAGTCATTATTACCACGAAGAAGATCTCATGTCATCTCGACTCTGGCAATAATCTGCATAAGGTATTTTGCCTACAGTGCTAATGTCATGATCCCTAACATTTTATGGTCGTTTTGAACCTCTCATAATAGTGCAAACAGCCTTCCAAGCGAGCTCACAAAAGTTGCCGAAAGTTCCTGGTGTCAGCAAATTCTCTCAACTTGCGACGAGCGGCCATACAGTGGGTTATTAAGCTCGATGGGTGTCCGTAGTCGGGGCATTTAGAATCCCATGAACCGAAGAGAAAGTTTACACATCGGACCACCCAAAATCAATTGTGAATTTTTCAATACCAAGAGTCTAATTTGAAAAAATCTATTTAAGATGAAAAGGATTCTATGACTAATATATTTCTCTTTTAAAAAGTGCCGACGTCAGCGATATTTTCCTTAAATGTACAATCATTTTCGTTGATTCTTTTATGGCAAGCGTGACCAATTTACGTCATTTATCACAGTAAAACGATTATAGATGTCTCGTTGTAGGTATAATAGATACAGATAGAAAGAGAGATATATGTTCTACGAATAAATTCTAATAAAACGTGCAAATTCATGTAATATTAATCCGTTATAATTATTAAGTTCAATGATAATACACAGATTTAATGAGGCTCGTATTTAAAGCATCGGAGTTCTACTTAAGTCATCATGTATGAAATGCATATTCCACACGATCGCAACGTGTCGCAAGACGTTATCTCGATCGGAATACAATAACGAGGCACTCCATCACATTCGAGTCCTTGCCCCGCTCTCGGCTAATGCAAAATTCAAAAAGATCAGCGACGACGGACCCTCGCGGCGCGGATCTAGGCTCAAAAATCCGACTTGTCACGGAGCCGCGAGCGAACTCGGGATATATCGCACCTGCGATCTCGCACCGCCGATACCATCTGCGGGAGGGATCTCCATATACGTTTCCGCCGCCGCACCTCGACGCGGAAGAGCGGCAAGGTCGGCGCGGAGTGGAACGTTCTCGCGGCCGCCGCAGTCAGGTGTGAACGTTCGATGCCGCGGGAGCCCACGCATCGCGGAAAATCCTACCCACAGTGTGTCATGTAGCTTCCTCGTAAACCTCCTCCGCGCGGAAGGAAGCGACGCTGCGAGACAGGTAGCGGGTAGCGACAGCGTGGGACGACGCGATCGATCGCGATCGATCGAATAAATCGCAGATGACGCGTCTCGATGTGGGACGACGTCCCACGATTGTCGGCGGGATCACTTTTCATTCATCGATTCCGAGTCTGGTTTTTCGCGGTTGAAAACACGATTTTGCCTTATCGGCTCGCGTCCACCGGCGCCGAGGTTTCCCGCGTTTTCCGCGCTGATCAATGACTCGAGACCCGCGGGGCCGCCGCTCGTTGGCGTCGCGTCGTCATGAATGCGCGCTCTCAGCGTGCGCAGCGTGCGTGAGCGTAAACGCGAACGTGAGCGGGCGACCGGTCGGCCGAGGGGGAAACCGGGCGCTCTCACCCATACGGGCGCAGCGCGCGTGCCGTTGTGACATACGCGATTACCTTGGACTTATATCTATATAAACACTGATGCGTATAATGAGGTGTAGGACTGAAGTCATTGTCGACATCGATAGGCAGTTAATGGCGCGAATATAACTCGCGGACTTTTGATGCCGCTTGAATAATCTCGCGCCGCGCCGCGATAAGCGGTCGGGGCGCGCGTTAAAATTCAATGCTAGCTATTTATTTAGCGCCGCGCGCGACGCGCAGATGTCATTTGAATAAGGCTAGTCAGTAGATAATGCGGCGGGACATTTTTACAGCTTCGCGATCGGCGTGTCGTTGTAAAGATAGCGATACCGTCGTCGTAAGACGTGCCATAGAGATATGGATAAATGCATGACACTGAAGTCGGAAATAATGTTATTCAGCGGAAAATAAACGTATCTCTTTGCATATAATAACTGTCTCTATACATAGCCTATTGTTATTAGGAAAAGCTATAGAACTTACTTTGACTTTCCTTTCATATCAAGAGCTAAATAAATTCTAAAAACAGAGATACATCAGAAGTATCGCAAATTTCCTCCTAAAAATTTCCGATCGATCCATCTCTATTTTAATGGCCGAAGATAAGTGCGAGCAAATGTAAATTAGACCGCGCGTAAGTTCGTTGAAATTATCCGCGTTTTTCATTTTATCCTTCGGGCAAGAGAAATGAAGCATGAACGTATGTAATGATACGTGAAACGCAACGCACATGTACGGGTGCGTAATGCGGAGGAGAGAAGTTATTATCGGCGCGCGAGCGGCGCGCGATAAGCGCATAATTAGGTATACCAACGCGAATGCACTGCGGGGAATTAATCTTGCTTATTAATACCGCCGCGTCCATTAAATCGAGGCAAAGAAAAGCGTTGCGTATCGGTATAAGCTAATAATAATACCCCATCAACCTGTCTCGCGCGCTGAAGAAGGGGGAAAAAAAAAGAGAGACAACTCGACGTTTCATTGCAAGCGCGTTGAGAAAAAGTGATCATAACCGGGGGGATATGTTGCCGGCGATAAGATCCGCGCATTATTAAAACATTCAGCAAAGAGATGCAGTTTATGCCTAGGTCAGCGGATAATATATGACGCAATTAATGTACGGAGCTGGGAATAATCTCCCGCTTGGGTAATCGCAATCGGAACATCTTAAATCAAATCAGGTAACTTCGATTGCGTGATTTCCACGACGAAAGCTGCTCGAATTCTTATCTTATTGATCGATTGGTCTAATAGGGAATAGCGTATTAAAATAATGATTATACATACGTAGCGAATGAATCACACTGAGAGAAAAATATAGTTACTTTTGAACCCAATAATAATTTTATAATATTTCTAACAATAAATACGATTAACTCAACTATATGCATCATTATGTTAATCATAATTATCTATATTCACTAGAAATATTCTAAAATTGTGTTTGGATCCAAAAGTAACTATATTTTTCTTTCAGTGCACAATTTAGACGCGAGTATTCTCGGTGTGAGAAAAAAAAAAAGATCCGTTTTATCGGTACACCGGTGTACCGTGGTGTGTCGCGCGCCGGATATCTTTCTTACGAAGTCCCGGTTGGATCGCGCATTTATCTCACGGCGTGTGTGCGTAGGTCAGTGCGAGAAGTATGTAACGCAACTAATGCGAGGCGTAGGTATGACGAGCGGCGTCAGGTATGGAAAAACAGCTTTCTCTCTCGACGGGTTCAGGTGGCACACGTAGGAATTAAGCGGATAAACATACGCGGAGTAGTACGCGCGTAATACTCCGCGCGTGTAGGCACGCATACGCATACGCACACGTACGCACTCGCGCGCGCGCGCTCGTGCGATGTAAGATATTCGTTACGCGAAATAAAATTCGCGGCGAATGTACCGTAGCGAGTTTACTACGTGCAATAAGTCGGCCTCGTTGCGCCGTTAATTCACACTTTCGTTTTCCGTCTTCCACGCTTCTATGGAAATGCTGCGCGCACCCGATTGTTAATTGCCCCAACCCCGCGCGTCACGCCGATCAACGCGCTCGACAAAAGAAACAATCGCACGCGTGTTTATCCCGCCGATTACGACCGCGGTGTGCCTCGTTAATTGACGCCGACCAAGTGAGAGACGCATATTTTCAATTATCATCGAGAGTATAACAACTCTCGCGCGGGAAACGGAGGGGGGAAAAAAAAAGAAAAAAAAAGATCATTTCGCTGCCGTCGAAGTCATTAACATTTGCATGCCGTATAAGTCACGTTCTCCTATAGCATCATTAAATTATATAACGCTCGTCGGTTTTCCATATTTACGTATATTCCTCCGCGATAGGAATCGCTATTTATAAAACCGATACACGGCGATTTGATTCATCGAAGCCAACGTAATTCTCCGAGAGTTTCTCGCGGAACTACGTACTGACTTATAAATTATTTACGAGTCATTATTATTATCATATCAAATCAATATATTCTGTTATGGTAACTCGTGTTACCGTTACATTTTCAATTATTTAAAAAAATGGAAATCAAAGAGATTTGCGTAGCGTAACGATTATTACTGTGCGACGAATAATTAAAACCATCTCGGGGACTAAAATTACTACTCCGTTTTAATGAGTCAAGAATGTATCGTCACAGCGGATATCCCGAAAACCGATGCGATATCGATCGCGGGCATTAATGGAAGGAAACGGAAATTCAACAGTGCGCCTCCTAAAGGACCATAACGAGCCGTTACTCGGGTATACTCTTTCGGGCCGTAATGCGAGTACACGGGACAGGAGGAGCTGAGGCTTGACTTTAGTAAGAGTTTACGAGGGCAGGCAACACGGGGTTAATTCAATCAGCCTATAATCCCAACTCTAACCCTGATTACCCCCGGAGAAAGCAGCCGGCAGTTCGAGGCGATTCGATCCTGATTAAAAGGTTTCGTAGACGGTTTTGGCTACCGGCTACCCGGGAGAGGAAACTCCGCCTGTAAGCAATTTTGCTTTTCGCGAAAAATGAGTCTCGCCGTAATGATTACATGTCATTAATTAAAATAGCGCGTAAGTAAAAGCTGCAGCGTCACCGTCGCATAAAATACGATTTATGTCACGGATACAGATGTAGTAAATCACATTATGCAAAGCAACCGTCGATCGTTTCTCGCTTGAATATCTAAGAGGCGCGGTAACTTATAGTAAATAGTAAATATTATTCGTTTATATACCGATAAGTTAAGTCATGAATCTAATTTCTTTGTGACAATCTTACGAAATGTCAGTTCTTCAGCTTCCAATATTTTCCAGTATCTGTACACGATTTCGATCGCAGCCGGGACGTTTGTGACTAGTATCGTGAACTTTCAAACAAACACTACATATTTTTAGGCTTTTATCTGTGAGGCGAATGACGAGAGGTGACTATTAGAGGATTAGTGACTTGCCAAGAGTAAAGCAAAAACAATAGCACGCTCGCTCGACGAGAAATTCGACCGCGCGGCGCGCATATTCGTGCGACGAAAGTCCATCTGAAAATGTGGGTTAAGTGTGCTTAAGATAATTTCGAATTCTTAAAAGCTATTAGTTTGTCCGCGCTTTAGGACCCGTGCGCATCTCCGGGTCGTGGTGATAGATGCATACTCTTTAAAAGCGCGTAAAGATCTTGATTAGCGGCACGAGGTTTCCATGTGCGTTGCCCTTATAGTATAAATATTCTTCCTTTCATGGTTGCAACACCTCGCAATTTAACATTATTATCTACCTTAATGGGCTCTTTTATTTATTGTCGAGAATAATGAAAGTTTTTTTTACCGTAACAGCTGCACAAAAGAATTTAAAATGCATTGGAAAAGGTTTTAGTCCAAAAGTACGATTATATTTGAAAAGAGCGATTAGAGGGACTTAAAAATTATACTTTATGACGAATTATCTTAAATAAAATGCATATAATATTAAATCAAATGACAAAATTTTTAGTTTTATTTTCTGATAAAAGTATTATAAAAAGATACAGGAAAAGATAAATACATATAAAAGGAAATTAATTGTTTTACTATAATTTTTTAAAAATGAATACGATAATGATTGTTAACTTAACACATTCAGTTACATAATTGCGCGACACACGAGAAGCATTGATTTCATTGTTCACAGACTATTTGACGTCAACTATCAGGGATCAGATTTAATTGTAAGATATATGATATCTCTGGAGGGTTATCTATAATGCTGTTCTTTTCTCATTTCAGACAGGTTGGCGTATCTACGCTCATCCCACATGTTCTACTCGACTTATTTGAGTTCATCGCAGTCAATCTTATCCCCTTCAATATTATAAAAGCATTAAGCATCGTCCCACACGGATTATTTCCCCGCTAACGTGCATCGTAACATACAAGCGAGCACGTAATTACGATTAGTGGCCTCACGAAAACGACATGCGTGTAGCCAAAATATGTGTGCTGCAATTTGAACAGCTTCTATTGTTTACTCATTGTCATATTTGACAAATGTGGTCGCCCGATAACGTAATCACTCTAGTACCATCAAATAAGTAATTTATTTATTTACAATATACGCTGATAATAATGATGTGTTAACGTTATTTTTTTTAATTTAACACGCATGTACAATTTTGATGGAATTATCTTACATTTTATCAACTTTCTCCGAATAGTCAATATGCTAGTATAATATTTATATTTACTTATTTTACTTATCAAAGTCATTATTTTTTTAGATAACTTTTAATATTTATTTAGGTGCATTTAGAAGTAAATCAATTATGTAAAGAAATAATATTATTGTACAGAATTATTATACAGAAAAAAATATTACATAAATTAAACAATCTTTATTCGTTCTTACAAATGTTTCTTCTCTTTATTTATATTTCTCTTCTCGAATATTTTCAATTACATATAACGTATGCAGTCTTCGATCACTGTTTCACGCGACGTGTTTAACACACGTGTTTATATGCGGCGATCTTTCCCGAAGCCCCGAGATATATTCGAGAAAGAGAGAGAGAGAGAGAGTCGCGCTTTTATGAATAATTTATCTTCATCACCGCGGCGCGTTCCATCATTGTTTCACAGTATCTGCGTAGCCAGTATCCTTTGTATGTGAGTGGGATTATTAACGAAACGCGATCCCGCACGTCGACCGAGTGGCAAACGAAACGACGACGATGACGACGACTATACCGTGCTCGACGACAGTTTTGATTCGAGGTCGGCAACTTCATTTCCGGGATTGATGTCAATGTCCCGGACGTCAATTCGAAAATCAACGGCGCATCACAAAGGGGGTTTATCGTAGCGAGCAGGCCGAATGACGCTCTATCGCCCTGCGCGTTAACGTCATCGCGCTATCTCTTCTATAGCTGCGTGTAACATAATAACTACTGTCGTCTCTCCGTTCGGCCTCTCTTTCTCACTCGCACCCTTCGGCGCACTCGATAACCGGAGCAACATGAGAGATTCTCTCCCGATCTTCGATCTCTTTCGCTCTCCGCGCATCAGCACGCTCGCTCGCTCGCGTCTGTCTGTCTGCCGTACTGCCACCGAGTTGATTGGATCCACTTAACGGGGTATACGCCATGCGACATTACTGCTCCATGGTGTATGGCAAAGTGTATGTTGTTGCGTTGTGCCACCATAACCCGGCGAGGGACTGAAACGACTCCCGAGATTGCCGTTGTCTGGGTCTCGTTAAAGGTCTGGAAACTATTGGGGATAGTTCGGGCGAGACTTTCGTAACATCTTGCTATAACGTTTAAGGATATATCTCGACGCGCGGTAGCGACGGCGTGGCGGCGTGGTGGCGGCGGCGGCGGCGGCGGCGGCGCCGCCAC
>VBVQ01001962.1:0-28884 GCA_011636635.1 Tetramorium simillimum | reverse complement strand
GAAGGATCTCGGGTCTAAATACCGCGTTGTATCAGCTCTTCCAGCTATCCTGACATCGAGACCGTCGCCCGGCGGCCTCTTACAGATAGATGTTGCTTTTCACCTCGCGAAATCGCAAAAGCCCGCGCCGCGCCGCGCCGTGAGACGAAAATCTGTCTGCCGACGAGAAACCCGACGCGATAATGCGAGATCGGTTCCGCCGCCGGTGTTTTACGACGTCCGCCGATCATCCGCCCGTCTTATCAACTTGCCTCACGACTGGTTTAATGTCGCGCGGCGACACGACTCGACGCTTAAATTACACGATGCGAGAGCGCGTCGTGTGATACCACCGCGAGCCGCGCGGTATCCAGAGGATCCGGAGGCGATATTTGCATATTACGACGGCTGCCTCTCGGCCACGAATATATCCCCGTCACGATTTTCGTCGTTCGTGACGGGGCGAATTCGAGGAACGTGACGCGGCGCCGCACGCCGTGGACATTTTTAACCCGAGTCCCAATGCTCCCCGACGAGGAAAATGCATTCCTCAAGCGCGCTAGAAATGCCTGTCGGAAACTCGTTCGTGTTTCACTTGTTGTGCTCGACCGACTGAGTATCGCCGAGATCACTTTCACGATCATCTGCTGCTTGTTAACATTCCGTAATGCATTTCTCGAACTAATACGTCAAATAAGTTTGAATCCAGATTTCCAGAACACGTGTCTCAATTTACGTTGAATGGACAGTGAAAAAGGATTCACGAGGGAATTCGCGCAATGATTACTTCATGAAATGTCGTCCCGGTGAGAAATGCTTTAAGTGCTCGTTTCCCGTACAGATACAAACGCTGTTGGGTTAGCGAGCAAAATGGTAAAACGTTGGCTCGTGCGGAATTCTTTTGCATCACGCAGGATATAATAATTGCGCTCGTTCGCGCGATCGACTACAATGAGTCGCGCGCGCATCGCGAATGTAGTACAAGCATTTTGTAATTCAGTTACCTCCCATACATTCGTCGTGGGATAGTAATTATCCGACTTCATGCATTATTAAGTAGCCGGCGGTCAATTGTCATACAATGAACACACGCCGAAATATGTATTTCTACACGTTGCATCATGTACCATCGGGTCTCTGCGAGCTATCGCAACGCAATAACATTTGTACGTCGTATAAAGCCTTGAACTGTATGGAACGACCGGATAAAAACTGTGGCGCATTTGCAATATAAGAAATCTTTCTTTTTACATATCATATTGCAATATGTATATGTACGATTATTTTTATTGTCAAATATAATTGAATTAATCTACATATCTAAAGTAAAATTACTGCATACATATGAAATCATTACTGTCTGTGGTGATTTTTTTTATACATAACTGAATCAATTAATACATGAAATATTGTTCAATTAAGGCAAATATCTAATAAAAGTAAGAACACCAAGAAACTATAATGTACGATAAGAACTAACCGCAAAAACCGCAGCAATCTCGTCGTTACCGCTAATGTACTTGATAATCAGCGATAGTATATATACATTTTTATCTGTAATTGTTCTCGGAAGATACATGTATGTTAATAAAAAAATAACGATTATTATCAAAATATAATATAACATTTAAAGAGAAAAGTGATTGTCTAACACGCGCATCTACGAATTATCAATTTCTGATCGTAATCTTATGCGTTACATCAGTTCGTATAATTGAAGGATAATTGAAGTGTAGCAGTTTAACACTTTTTCATTAGAGCGAGTTTAAGCGCGGACGATAATTAAATTTTTAATGCTTCGTTTGCGAATAATTCTCCGTCCGCAAAGTCGACATTTCAAGAACGGTAAAAATGGTCGTTTATTAAAATTAAATAATTTAATTGGTTGAGAAAATTACACTATATTATTTAAATTAAATTTGTATTTCCTGGATTTTTTTAAGTAGAGAAAAGATTGCGGCAAAGCAGTAATACGAACGAAAAATCTAGAGTCGGTTTTAGTAGGAAGGAGAGTGATCAAAAATTTATCTACTGACATAGCAGTTCTGCAGATGTTCTCCTGTCGAGTGCATGGTCGTGCAAATTTCAGCGAAATCCAACACGTGTTCTACCGTTATATCACGCTGAGCGAACATTATCTTTAAGAGTTATATAGTGTAATATAAAATTACGACTGTATTGCAAGTACGGTTTAAACGGAAATCTATTTTATTCTTTCGAGTTATCGCATTAGTACTTCATCGAGATAATATAACGCTCGTTTGTTTTAAAATACAATATTCATATCATCGATCGTAACGATATCTACAAGTGAAAAATATCGAACAATAGGTATTTTGTTACTTCACATTTTATGAAATTTGACGATAAAAATAATATACATATTGTGAGAATCTTATTTTGTTCAATTCGAAAACATCGTCCAGGCTTTTTAAACGATCTACGAATCGTTTCTTGCAGATACGCTTTTAGGCACCTAGATATTTTCCCTCTGATTCATCACTAATTTCCTTCGTGTTGTCAACATTCCAAATTTTGTTTCGTACGAATTAACTTGACCTAATACACATTCTAAGAGCTCGCAGCAATATAACGAAGTACGCTGCACGATTGTTTCTTTTCATCCACTTCAAGAATGTAATATAAAATCTTTAAATTAGAAAGGGAAAGAGATATGTAGCAATGTAAATAGCAATGATTAAATGAATAATGACAATCGCACTCTGATTATATTTCCCTTTCTAAGATTCTATTTCTGAATTTTCTTTCATTAGTTAACATTTTACAGCTATTTTGTGCTTTAGCAAATAAAGATCTCACGTCTATGAAGTTAAAACATCGAAATTCATATATAATTAAAAAAAAAAACATTTAGAGATGCTGATTAAATTTTTTTCGCTTATTTAAAAAATGTTTTTTATAAGATGGATAAATAACAATTATTTATGGACAAATGTGGACGATTAAATGCCATATCAATTTTGTAAAAATTTGCATTTAGGGATGTCAACTCTTTACAGACCTGAACTCATGAAAACATGACGTGGCATAAAGTAGCAATGAAAGTTTTCTTGATTTGTAATATAGACTATAATGAAAGCTGAATCGACGGATCCGCTCAGTACACGAAAGAAAAACGCAGGGTGTTTAGATACAATCGGCAGATAATCATTACACGGTCGATTAACGTTCGATTTTATGACCCAGAGTGCAAGGAGAGAGACCAGGGCAGTCCAGGGTCGTCGCGTTTGACCCCACTTTGCTACATCCTATTTAGACCACTTATGAATCATATTAACATACCACGTTGCCGCGCGGTATCTATGTAGAGTGGTTGCGATAAGTGACGGGACCTTATTCTTCAATTAATTTCGATTTTGTCGATTTTGTCTTGACAAACACTATCATAACCATGAGCTCGAGTACCTGATCGTTCAAGATATATCGCGGATATAAAAGCCGCGTCAAATGATAGCCTTCAGCGTTGAAGAGAAATGTAGTCGTCTGCCAGGTCTCGTTCGGTGACAGTTGGTGCGGCAAAAAACTGGTTATCCTGGGCGCACACCCAGGTGGACACGGCGCCTTTTTAACGCGAGAGTAATCCCAATATTGAATTACTAATTAGCAACGTGGTCAAGGCATGCATACGTTATGACTCAGAGTTTCTACCTTATGTCAAACGTATAATTTACAAAGCTATTCATAGTCATACCGCAATTGTCTGATTACTTCGCACAAGAATCTGCGAGAGACTTAGCCTCTAATTAAATTATAATTATCTTCTTTGAAGCGTTCGAGAAAGTTTCGTAGAATCGTGAAAAGTTTTCATCGATTCTTTTCGGTCTTTTCGTTAAAGAACTCGAATGGGCGGTGCAGCTTTATTATCTTTTGCCTTTTTTTTTTCGAGTGTGCTGCACGTGACATCGATACATTGTTATCGCGTACGATGAGGTCCGCTGACGTGTTTCGCGCGCGAATCGCGAGGACGATAAATTCCGTTATCGCTCGCTCGCGTTCGAGTTGGGCCTATCGTTTTCTTTTTTCTGGCAAACAGATTTTTCGCCCCAGTTGAAGCGTGCCGTAAATTAAACGACATGCGACGCGCAGACGAGGGTGTGTCACTTCATGGACGACTGGCCCCGTTCGATTAAAACGCGAGCTCGCGTCGTGAGTTTCGATTCCATTCGGGCTCTTCCTGCTGCAGCGAGGAGCAGAGAAAGCAGCGCCGGCACGTATTGTTTTAAGCCGGAAATGTTAAGTCTAACACGTGCTATCTGTTCAAGAAAGTGATTTCGATCGCTGTACGCTGCTGTACACTTTCTTTTATCTTTTATCGTCGAGCCGCGATCGAGGAACGGTATTTCTCGCTGCAACGAGACATTGTCCGGCGGTTTCTAAGATCGGAAGTGTTAATTCCGAGGCTGAGGATCTCAACAACGTCCAGATATCCCGGCACAAGCGGACGCGTTTAACTCGGCCTGCCTACATGCGACGAGAATTCTGCACTCGCGCTCGTCGACCTTAACTCATGTGACGACCCGATGACGTCAAATGTATGAAGAGAGCTGTGATGTCATCGTATATTTTTAAAGACAGGCGAGATCCGGCCTCTCTCGGCTTTGTGATTTCATGCACGTTTTCATCTTTTTCATTCGCTGTTTATTAATACCGGCGGCACCGACATTTGCTTTCGTTTCGCTGAATTCGCGCGGAGTTCTCATGAAGTTGAAATTGTTTGGGCGAGAGAGCCACATTTCTCGCGTGATTTATGCCGGATGTGTAAACACTTCCGGCATTTACGGAACGTGTCAGGAGAGTTTAAATGTAGCAGTAGCATTAAAATTTTAAAAAGTTCAGAGGGTATTATTTCTGAAATTTTATCGTAAATTGTTTAGCGAGTGAAATTTTCACTTTCTATTAAAGCATCCGATCGATATCATCCAAAAATAGTGTTTTACGTACGGCGAACTTTTTAATTCGAAACTCAATTCTCCAATACCTAATTTTCCTCTGGAAATAGTTGTCTCTCAACTTCTCCAGATAAAAATCGACTGCACTGTAATTCGCCATCGGAATTCGCGGCTGACGGGTAATTAGTTCGTCGCTCTCTCTACATTCGCAGAACGGAAAAATTCCGTTTCGCGCCAACGGGACCGAATAGAGATACGCAACACGTGTTAGCTTCCCGTGATGTTTTTATTCTTCTGCACACGTCGTTAGGTCGAAAACGAGAGCGCGGTCTCCAGCACGGAACAGCTTGATTCGGAGCAGCGAGCGCAAACGGAGCTAGATTATTAGTTCTGTCTCTCTAAATATTGACCGTGCCACGGGGAAACGCACACCCCCGCTTGACATTTCATGCGATCCGGCCACGCGCGTAACGGCTCGCAGATATGCCCATAATTTATCGTGGAACGCTTGCAAAACAACCGATAACTCCATAAAGGCGCCACATTCATCGCATCTTCTTGTAGTTGAGTCATCGATCCGAACGACCCAACACAGGGTGAACACTTGTTTTCCAGCGCGAGTTTTCATTCATCCGCTCGTCAAGAGTCGCGGTCGGTTCTTTTTTTTTCCTTTCTATTTAATTACACTCGTGACATACGGACTTCCGTGATGTACACACGGGATGGCGGAAGTGAGCACGCCGACGTAACAATTCGTGTAGTAAAAACGATCGTGCAATTCGCGTCGTCTGGCGAAATAAATTATGCTCCTCGCACTCGATCGACACAGTTATTCGCATAATGAAGTAATAAAGGATAGTGTAACGTAACGAAGAAGAGATGTGTTAAATGCAGACGCGACTATGAGGCGCCGAGATTAAAAGTTTTATCCGAAATCGGACGGCTAATGAATAATGCATCTATTTTATTTGTACGTACGTGAATATTCGTGTCAAAACACATTGTGCTCGTGTTTCGGCCGACGTGCCCGTTTCGATCGATCGCAATATTAATTCGCGACACGTACAAATCGAGCACGATGTGTCCCACCAAACGTAATCCACGGGTAATGACAAACACGTGTACATGAAGGCGCAAAAATGAGTCACTTTAGTTGATTGTTGTATATAAAAAAGGAAATAAGTGATATTCGATAATAAACAACCGAAATAAGTGATTTCAATAATAAAGTAATGACAATTTGATTGATCATTTTTAAACGCTTCTTTTTTAAAAACTATTATAGTCTCGGCGTTTTAATATTAAAATTTTCATCTCAAAATGAGTTTAGAAATTTGCCATTAAAAGTTACGCGCAGTAAGTTAAGTTAAATGCCCTGTACTTTAATCTGCCATTTGGCTTTGCGATCGAAGCTATCTTCTCAGATCCGAACATCGATTTGTTGAAAATCGGATTATTCTGGACTTAATCCAATTTGTTTCAATGGAGAACGCTATTAGAGAGAAATGCGCGGTCTGATCTTCTTCCTGAAAGCGAGCATTGTAATGCACCCTTTCAGCCAGCGACAGGTGCGTTACGTAACTGCTGAAAGTTAACGTACGCTCCGAGAAAAGCCGATGACCAAGCGAGTGGGAGATGCGCGATGCGAGTCGCTGTTGTTAGCGTAAACGCACTCGAAGAAATCTTAAATAATCGGCACGCAGAGACGAGCAGGTGCATGACTCATACAGTGTCTTCTTACTGTTATTTTTAGCTTGTGCCCTTTGTACATCCACAGGAAAAAGTTCACATCATTGACTATTGTTTTATTTAATACAATTGCTTGCCCGGCTGATATTATACATTTTACCGAAACATCACAGTAAACTTTTCGTTATTATAAGCTTAAACATAATGATAACTTGTAATATGATTGAATAAGAGTATATTTTTGTTGGTAATGTTGCATATTGCTCTTAATGTTTTACATTATTAAGTAGCTATATTACATTACTTAAAATTTTATATTAATGTATTTTTTAAATTATCTTAATTAAAGAAATATAAATATTATAGAAAAAGAACCGTTAAATGTACAAACATTTGTTGCAAGGCGATTAAGTTGTTATAAAACAGTAGAGATTTTATTGCATGAATGCTTGCGAATCAATTACGATATTCTCTACATCTATTTCTCGGATTATCGTCGGATACTAGATTGCGAGACTGAAAAGAAAACCTAATGATTTGCAAACTTTTCTCAAATAGCGAATGTTATTTTGTTTCAGGTAAAACGTTTTGTCAATCTTGTAAGAAGAAGTGCAGTGGGGAGGTACTGCGGGTGCAGGATAAGTACTTTCACATAGGGTGCTTTAAATGTGCCCAGTGCAACACCAGTTTGGCACAGGGTGGTTTCTTCGCACGTGAGGGTTCCTACTACTGCACCAAGGTGAGTCGCATTACTCGACATCCCTTTAATATTTTTTTAATGTAATAAAATCTGGAAAGCAAAAAGATGGGAGCGGAACATTCAATGACTTCGTTATTTGCTTATCAGGATTATCGGGAGCGCTGGGGCACGCGATGTGCCGGTTGTGGAGAGTACGTGGAGGGTGATGTGGTGACAGCCGGCGAGAAGCACGCGTTTCATCCGAATTGTTTCCATTGCCAAAGATGCCGGCAACCACTGCTGGGACAGGGAACAAAAGTGTCCCTTGTTCAAGGTACATAACAAAACAATTACTCCCGACTCGTTGAGGGCTAAATTGAGTCAGTATCTAAACTGCATCTTTGTGTAGCGTGTACTGCTTTTCGACCCTTTGCGCTTTGAACACAGCGTTTCTTACGCGAAGCATAAACACGAAGCGAGAATGACGCGTAGAAGACTCGCTAATTCAAATAGTCAACAGTTTCTGTAGATTGCGATGCGTATTGAATTATTACGTAATCAATGTATCTCTTTGGTGCTGCTTTCACAATTAGCGTGGCAGTCAATCTGTTAAAGTAAATTGCCACTTGGGCATATCGTTGCTTTACCATTACAAGGCTGCGCGTCTACTATGTTACGTCCTTGTAACAATTACGCGGCCAAAGGTAAAAATCCGGCATGACGTGCATCACTTTATCGTGCATTATAACGGTGCATGTCACCCATTTCCAAGAAATTAAGGCCGATTGAACATTACGAGTAAATTACGCTGGATATCACATCTAGTCCTTTGTCGAGAAAGTCGTTAAGAAAATAAAAGTAAATTTCATTCATTATTTAATTTAGAGAATGTCAATTGGAAAAAATAATTTCGTTTTTATCAGTTTTTAATAATTCGAATATATTTCGTATTTTTCCAAATTGTTACTATTAATAAAGCAATAATTTATCAAGTATTTTAACTGTACCAAGTTTGACAAATTTCATTGTAAATAGAGTAATTGGCAGCATAAAGATTGAAAATAACATTTGAGGATCCGTCACCGGATTTCATTAATCTTTACTAACTATGCATTGTTCACAGGTCAAGCGCTGTGTCACCGATGCGTCGGTATTCCGGTCCGTGAGGCCTCCACGCCGATCAGCAATAGCGCCGGTACCAAGAGCGGCGGACACACCGATCCTGGTGCCTGCGCCGGTTGTGGAAACCAATTGAGGGAAGGTCAGGCATTAGTCGCACTCGATCGTCAATGGCATGTTTGGTGTTTCAAGTGTCATAGCTGCGACACTGTGCTCCACGGAGAATACATGGGAAAGTGAGTTTCGTGTTGAACCACAAATCTATTCTTGCATCTTGAACATCTACAGACATTAATTAACATTACTTTAAAAGTAATTAAATATTAATTTTTTTAAAAGATTGAGATTGGGCATTTTTTAGAAAAGTTTAAAAAATAAGTTAAAGTTAAAAAAATAAGTGTCTTTAAAAATAATTAAGAAATATACATTTAATAAGTATATTTTTAAAATTCTTTTCTTTATTTTAACTTCAAAACTTCTTTTTATCATCAGCCTAAAAGTGAATAACGAAGATATGATTGAAGTAACGGCCGAGCTGTAACCGTTAAGTTTTTTTTTCGACAGAGACGGCGTGCCTTACTGCGAGAAGGATTATCAGAAGCAGTTTGGAGTAAAGTGCGCCTATTGCAATCGTTACATCAGCGGCAAGGTTTTGCAGGCTGGCGACAACCATCATTTCCATCCGACCTGCGCGCGTTGCACGAAATGCGGCGACCCATTTGGCGACGGAGAGGAAATGTACCTGCAGGGTGCCGCTATATGGCACCCACGCTGTGGTCCAGGACCCACCGGACCCAATGGTATTGTAAACGGGCATGGAGATGCTCACACTCCGCAGCATCGGGAATCGGAGCGAATTTCCAGCAGTGCTTCGGAGATGCAGGTAAGTCCGGTTGCATCGGTAATTCGCTGTCTAAACGTATTTATTCTATATATTCGTGTATTATAATTTATTTAAGCTATTGCAGAAGCTTGTTTATTTTTCTTTAATTTAATTACGAAATTTAAAAGCGATTGTAGCATTCTAATATGCTAATTGTTTGAATATTATTGTATAGAATTGTTACTTCTCAAATTAATATAAGTAAAAACATGGGCATTCTGTTTTATTTCGTGTTATATTGTTACATTTGGCTCGCTTATTGTGAATAAAGATTGCTGTGTACGCAGCGTTTGTATTTTATACAATTTTATGATTCATATTAACGTAACAATGAAAGTAAGTCTTTCATTTTATGGACTAACACAGAGCTTAATTTAAATTAATTAATATTATTTGTTAAAAATTAATCATTTCTTAAAAGTAAATTATTTAATACGTGTACAATATTGCCTATATACAGGCTATTTTTAAATAATTATCACTAAGAACACTGCGTTTGAAGAAGCATCAAAGGTCAAGTATAATTTCAATAGCAGATAATTTAAATAAAACAATATTTTAAGCATTGATGGTTATATTCTTTAGTACGTTTAGACGGAAATATATTATGTCGTTTAAGTGATACTCACATATCTGTAACGGTGAATGAAAATAGCATCGCGTTCCGGAGCGTTCTAAAATAATACACCGTGAGTGTCTAATTTTGATTCCTTCCTGATCCAGAGGGTATAGAACAGACTAGTATTTTTCAAATGTCATTGCTCTTAGTCACTCATTTAATATCTATTGTTATAACAAGATTTATTTGATTAGAGAATCACAATAAATTGATTAAATTTTTAATATGTAATAAATAAATATAAAATTTTAAATGAGAAAGTCGAGAGTTCGAGATATCGTATGATTCAATAGTTAGCAATGCTAACTTAGCACAATCTTGTTTTGATATCAGTATTATTAAAATGTACAATATCCATTTTACTTTAGAAAATAAAATGCATGCTGCTGTTTATGTCTAGCACTCGCATTATTCGACTTAGTTGCATTATACATATATTGAGTTGTACTTGTTTGCATAATTGAATTTATCAATTATTATAAAGAAAGCGAAGTGTTTCGCGTATATTAAACATTTCCTTGGAAGTTTACTTTATGTTTTCTATTATCGTAATATGTAATATGCTCTTTACATGAAATACGTATCTTTATATTTTAAATTTTGCAAAGCTTTTTATGAAACACTTTGTCATTCAATGTATATTCTTGTATGTCATGTGTTAGTATAATATTCTGTATAGTGGCAATATATAGAGCTAAACACCTTAAATCCCCCCCTCCATAAGAGATTAATTATTTTGTCAGCTTTGTGTATAGCTTGATTTTTGCCTCCAAGATCAGCTGGCTTGTCACTTTATCGTTCTTTCGTCTCACGCACGCCTCGATGTAGGAAATAAACGAAACATCAAAGATTATATTATCATATTTGATTTTTATTAAGTTTTTATTATCGCTTTTCTTAATCGTTGTTTACTTTTTCCGCACGGTCATTATGTATAGTTTTCATTGCGGTCACGCACGCCAAGCCTGAACGGATCGCTGTGCAGCCCTTACAGCAGCCTCAGTCGCAAGGTATGCCATGTGTCACTTAGCACAGCACTCTCTCGACAAGTATTTCTGGTATCACTTCTCTCGTTACCTCTACTCGGTGACGCGTGCTTTCGCTCTGTCTGACACTTACGATCCTATTTCAATCTTATCGATCCGCAAGACAGAGAAATAAAACTATCGAGACGTTCGAGATTTATAGCTTGTTAGCTAGCGTAATTTTTATTAGCAAAACAAAATGATTTCTCTCAGATATCCAATTGCATCGTCAATCATTTGAGTTAACGATTGTCTGTCATTTTCTAAATTGCAAACGGAGAAAGAAAATTTTAAAGAAATTCTCAGATATCTTGTTAATATAAATGCGTTTCTTGACAGAGTGTTGCTCGCCTTGCACGATCTTATTCTATACAAAGTACGTCAACAATTCGAATACCAACATAAGAATATCATTTCTGTTAAAAGAAATTCCTGTTTAAATGCGAAATGAAATTATTTTAAGAAAGATTTTGTTTACTCGATTTTTTCTACGTACTTTGTATAATTGATAGTAATATTTAAATAAGTAAAACATAAGCTGTACCATATCCGTGACAAAATATATTGATTGCCTCAGTATTATCCCGCGCGAACTGGAAGCCCCGGCCTGATCCTGCGAGAATACGGACGACCGGCGGAAGATGTATCTAGGATTTATACTTACTCATACTTGACTGAAACGCCCAGTCAAGGATATCTGAGACGTCCGATTCAGCCGTACGATAAACCCCCCACTAGCCCGCATTTCCATAGACCTAGCTGTAAGTTTTTTTGTGTACATATTCAATTTAATAATTAGATATTTTAGATTAAAAGCTACATAATTATAAAACAAAGCTATACAACTATGCTGCATTCAAATGTAGTTACCTCTTTAATATCTTGAGAAATTGAAATTTTGATCCATTTAATTTTTAAATTAAATTTATAAAATATTAGACTTTTGTGTGAAATATTCCAAAGAATATATTTTAATTCCATATCGTTGTCTGACCCATCAATTTATCTAGGTTTTTCAGAGTTAATTCGTCAATTATTTTTATTTTAGTATAAAAATGCGCTTGTTTTGTTGCACAGCGTCTCGTTCGATAAGAAGCAGCGGTGGTCGCAGCAGCAGATCAGGAATGAGAGCTTTGGTCGATGCATTAAGCGATACCAGACCGAAATCACCGGCAAGTCAGGTGGATAATGAAGAGCCGATAGAACTAGCGCATTATCCGGACGCCATGAAACCACCCCCAGGGGCCCAACCGCCAATCGAGAGAGACGATTTTCCCGCTCCGCCGTATCCTTACACAGATCCTGAGAGACGTAGACGCTGGTCCGACACTTACAAGGTATTATCACTTAATTTTCAAAATAATGTAATGTTACATTTTTTATTAATTTTTTTAACGATGTTATCAGTGATTAATTAATTCCGATGCTTGCTTCTAATTCAGGGAGTACCTGCATCTGATGATGAGGATGATGTGGATAACAAAACATATATCAAGGAAGCGGAACAGAAATTGAAAAAGGAGCAAGACGAATTGAGTAAGATCGACACAGGAATAGCTAAGGTATTCCTGCAAGATCGCGAAAAAGATCGGGAGAATTTGAGACACAGAGCTGCAAACGTTGATCCTAGAAATGCTTCGAGGACGCCTTCTGCTGCCAGAGAACCAACGTACCGATTGCGCTACGAGAGTCCCGTAGGGGCATGTAAGTTACAATTAATTTTGTATTTTTAATATAAAGTTTTGATATAAAGATTTTTTAATTATTCAACTTTCCTAATTAGTGCTATCCAATATTTTGAGAAGAACACGTTGTGCTTAGACTTAAATTTGAAAACCTATAAACAGTGTCATATTCAATATTTAGAAAATAATTCAATGAATATTTTGTGCAGCGCCATCGCGAAATATCGATCACGCACGACCTTGGGAGGATGACGATGGCTTCAGCTACAGATCCAGCGGACCTAGCTACAACGGTAAGTTTTCGTCCGCCATGCAACGCCTCGTAATTGTCTCATTAACATAAGTAACAATCATCTCATACATGTCCACACGTTCGCACATGACACTAACATACCACTCTACCGTTTAAAGTAACATTGATTAGAGAACACTGTGAGTCTCGATAGAGTGGGGTTTCCCAGGGCGGGAGGTCGTAAATGGTCCCATTTTATTGATAAAAAAAAACGTTTTGCTTTGTGAAGCACGACCGAATCGGCCAATGCAAAACCATGATGTGGGAGGGTTTTATGCTAATTAACAAACGTGATGATAACAGTACGTAACGCTCGAGAGCAGGACTTTATTTTAAGTGGCGTATGTAGCACCAAAAAAAAACCCATGTACTGGACGTCCAATTAATACAACAGGTGATGTATTCTGCCTATGCATGTTATCGTCCCTTACTTCGATATGCTTGCCTTATCTTTTTTTTTCGTCGAACTGCTAACGGAGCATCAACTGATACCTCGAAATAACGAGCAATTAAATAGCCATTTCAATCTTTAGCCCTGGAAATCGTTTCTCGAGGTAATTGATTCTGTTCTATATCTTGCATGGTACTTGGGACCACGAAGTTTATCATACACGGACACATATTGCTCCAATGCAAATCACTCATTTCCTGTACGACTGTATCTTTAGATAGAATTTAAACTGAACTTTAAATTGATTGAAAAATCAATTTATTCCATTATTTTTCTTCTCTTTTCTGTAAGATACTTCAGTAAAATTTGAATCGCTATCAATCAATTTAATTACACGTAAACAAAGTTCAATCGAAGATAATATAAGATGTATACACATTAAGTATAAATAACTATTTTTAATTTTGTATTTTATTTATATATTTAAAAAAAATGCAATAGAGAAGACTATTATTCTCTTATCTTTTATCAAAGACAACAAATATAGTTCAAAATTTACTAGCTAATCTCTAATGTAATTTTGATAATTGGCAACTGAATTATTAATGAAAATTTTGTATATAATATGCTTTTTTAAGAAAAGTTCTTATATATATTTTTTGAATCTTATTTACAATATTGGAAGATAAGTTAGCAACACGATTGTTTTGTTTTATTGCGCATGATAATTATTTCTCTTCTGCACCGCACATCTTTGCTTTCTGACAAATGTACAAAATTTTGCTTCACATCTTCCAATGTTGAATCACCAGTTAATTTTAGAACGCTAATATGGAACGTTTGTCAATTGTCAATATAATTCAATTTTTGTACAATACTAATAGATTGTATAATAACAATATTGAAAAAAAGCAATCAAAGATTATTATTATGAATGCTATTATAAGAGGAGTTTTAATAAAACAACTAGCTAATTATAACTTTCTACAATTACGTTACAAAAAATGTTTAATAGCAAAGATTTTTTTTAATTGTATTTTCGCTTGTCAAAATTATCTATTAATGTAAAAATATAATCACTAATAATCCCAAGTTGGCGTTCTAGATTTAATAGGACACGGCAATCTACATTAGTCACACGATGCTACCTGTCGTCTATTATCATTGTGTCTCTATTTGTGTTTTTGTGTTTGTGTTGTGTTTGCGTGGGCGGCAGTTGGGAGGTCATCGGCGCGCTCCCCGGCTCCCAGAAACTATCCACCCCTTGGTACTCAGCGCGCCTTCACTCTTCCAAACGCCACTAGGCACTATCATTCGGTGAGTCGGAAAACTTTCCAATTCGCCCGCCGTTGGTCCCAAGTCAAACAAAATTCATTTCTAAGTTCTATATTTAAGCTTCCCGAATTATCAGTTTAGTTTTTCTATGTATTTTAGAAAGTTCCCGTGTTATATCATCTGATTATTTCTACATGATTAACAACTCCAAATTGTGCACGTGTAAATTAGGCATGTAAAATGTATTTAATGAAGAAATAAGAATTAATAGTTATTGCTGCGTTTCGACGTTGAAACAACTATCTATTTCTGATACATATTTCTGATAATACAAGACCTGATAGTAGTTTATCTGCATCTATAATTTTAAATGCATCCCATTTATTGTAAAATATACATAAAATATACATTGTAAGATAACATAATACATTTTGTTTTTGGAGAACCATTTACATATTTGTCTGCGTTTTCAGTAAAAAAAGGAAAGCTTTTGACTTGTCATCACGGCGGGCGCGCTTACGAGAAGAGTCTATTGTACTTACACGCAGGTGCTGGCTTTTTATGTATCTATTTTTTTAATTGCGAAGTGCCTCACACACTCTACTTAATGAGAGTGAACGCTTTTGTGCACTCGAAACTGTCGAATATCTTTAAGCGCCGTTTGCCGATGGGGGTGCGATAATGTATTTAAAATGATCACAGATATTCTTCGTTACACGCGATAAAATGAAAGAAAATTAAATTCTGTAGCGACACAATTGTCTTTCTCTCAGATATTTGCTAAAAATATATATTTTATTTTACTAATTGTATAAGAGATAATTATATAAAGTATAAGAATTGGAAAATTGAGCAATCCGTAATAAAATTTTATCGCGTGTGCATCGATGGATATCTGTCTTTTAAAATTGATCCGGATCCGTAATAAACGTTGTAAAACGCAAAATACTAAACGTATCATTGTTGAGAGGCAAAGATAGGGGGAACTCCCTTGTGATTGATTTTGGGTTGGGACACATGAGGAAGCGACATGGCTCCGGATAGAGTTAACGGGTACAAAAAAATCTGGCAAGCGAACGTTGGGCATTCGTATGGGAGATTGAGCAAATTGAAATCACCGCTGAAACTAATCAGTAACACTTGTCGATTGACTGATTTGCAAACCAGTTGTGAGCTCCCTTCGGCACATCCCGAAGCCGGGGTACGGTCTGGCACCGCGAAGTCACACCTTCTCCTCGACCGGCGGTTCCGTGTCTGCTCTCCCTGTAAGTCTTGCACCGCAAGTCACAGTCGGCGATGCGACGTGCACCGCGCTGATAGTGCAATAATACGTATATAGAAGAGAGTATACATAGAGTCGACTGCGCGGCGGCCGAGCGAAACACGCTTCTCTAAGATAACGCTTTTCTGTCGTCTAGGGCGACTATTCGTTCAGCGGGATGGGCGACAAGACGCACAGCACTGATTTCTCGTCTGGCAAGTCGGACAGTGAGTAAAACAAGAGGGATCAACCGATGCCGGTCCCCATTGCACTTTGGCTCTCTCACCTATTCATCACGCTTCCCGAGCTTGATGCGCTCGCAAATTAGACAGCTGCAGTGCTATCGTGAATCGAGCGAGGATTTCTATCGGCTAAGATTACACTAACAGCGTTGATCCGTTTCGGCACATCTGGCAAAACGGAGCTTTATAGTTTCGATTTGAAATCGGTATCTTGTTAACAAAAATTTTATTTGACATGATTTTATTTTTTATGTTAAATGTCTTAGTTTTTAATTTGAAACTAATGTTCTGATAAGTTTGTTTAAAACTAACTAAAGTTTAATTTAGCTATATAATTATCAATCGTTTATGGCTCTAAGATTATTACATATTTTGATAATTTTTATAACAAGGCTTTTACAAAGCGCTTACGTTTCAGAAAAAGACGCACGATTCCCGAGATTTTAAATTCACACGCATTGTCTCATCATGCAGTTCGTGATGAGAACTGCTGGCGATTTTTGCGAGCGCATCACTGCCACTTCATCATTTTCTTTATATATTTCTCGTTTTGCCTTGTTCTCGCATGCTTTACTAACATCCTTGCGCGAACTATCGCACTGTGAAACGTATGTCGTACGTTGGCCTGTACATCATATAACATCGTTTATTTAAAGATAGGCTGATGACTTGTTTGATTATAAACTGAGATTAATAATCATCTACCATGTGCCTAAATTGATAAGAAAGCGATAAGATAAATTATACTAATTCAGGAAATATAAAAAAAGAAATTATGTATATAACGCGATCATAAAATCTTTAGTCGACACATTCTTACAGATTTTAGACAACCTTCTAAAAATCTGAAAATTTCACAGTAGACTTATTGAATTATGAAACAATTATGTCTCCAGCATTACCTCGTCTATTTGTAATTAATAATTAAATAACTGAACTGCGCTGTTCTGCGTATTTTTTTATGAATAAATTGTGAAATAGACAGGTAATGATAAGGATACATTATTGATGACAAACAAATCGTAGTTAGCATAGGAAATGGTTTGTGCAACATGGTTTGATATGGTTTTCTTTCACATTTTCCCCAATTTTAGTATCAACAGGCAGCATCACGGATGTGGATCGACGGGCATTGGTATGTACCACAGCCCCATACTACTCCCGGCGAATTAGCATGGTTTGTAGCTTATTTTTGCATCACGATAAAACTCCGTATATCAGAACAATTTTAGTCATACTACATTTAAATATATCTCTATAGCAATTTCAAAGTTATTTTAATGCGGATTGTAATATATTTTTAAAAAATATATATTGTTAATTTTATAAATTATTAAATAAGTTTCGATTTATTAACAGATGAATAATTTCTTTCTTGAATTGTAAAAGCAGAAAAATTCATCAAATACTTTTTTAAATTATATGTGGTATTCAATTTGATTATTCTAATAAATGGAGTTTATGCAAATGTAATTTTATTTAACATTCTAGCACGTCTCTATAATTGCAGATGTGTTGCATTAACTGCACACATTCGTCTAAAGAAACAAGACAGTACAGTACGTTTGAAAAATTTACGATGTGTATATGCATATTATTTATACATATTTGTAAAATTATTATTGATTTGCTATCTGTTCTTATTATGATGTAAGATATTCTGTATATAATGCTGTATAATGAGTATGCATGCATGCTGTACATTTTGCTGTTATTTTGAGTTTTGCATTTTTATCATCTGTATTTATTATTTTTAATTTGCTCTATGTTGCATATTCGATTTATCGTAAGTTTCTTCATTTTTTAATTAAGTTAAGTTAGTTAATTAAACGAATTATTTAAATTCAATTTGCATTATTTAACGTTATAGCCAAAATGTGTTATTTTTTCTTTTTTGCATTTTAATATAATATAATTTATTTTGCAGAAAGTTTTAGTTTTTAGAAATGGAGATAATTGAATTTTGTTTTATATAATTTTGAATAATTTATTTAATAATTTTGAAGATAACACAAGAAACTGATATTATCACATCAGCAATTTAATGCGTTATTATTAATACAAAATAATGTCACTTTTTGTAGAGATAGATTATATTCAATATTATACGTATACCATTATCAATAGCACATTTGTTCAGTATTTCACGTTAAATATGTATAGAAAAAAATTTCTTTTCATACAAAAATATTTGTCAATTATTGAATTGCATGTATGATATTATTTGCACTTGAGAAATTATAATTATATAGTAAAGAGCCTCGTTTATAGAAATAAAAAATTGTACATTTGCGTAAATTTTGAAAAGAAATTTAATTATTTGCACGTAACATGATCACTTTAGTTTATTTTAACTAAATCAGTGTACTCCAAATATTAAATAGAATGAAATTCTAATCGACATACTTTTAGTAACTAAACATTGATTAATCGATATTGAAGCAATCTATTGAGTCATACGAATTTCATATATAAAAGTACATGAAAAAGAAATTTGTTCATTATATTATTCAGTTATTATGCAGCGAGATTATAATATTTTGTAGTGTGTAAAGAATGTATTTATTGTTTAAGGCGTGGACAAGGATATTCTTAGGGGATGCATGACAACGGAAATTTTTAATTAAAATATATAAATCTGAAAAGATTTTGTTGCATTTTACGAATTTTTATCAAACTTACATTTAATATCGAGTTGTTTTATAAAAAAATCTTATCTGACTGAATCTTTCTTCATTTAAATTTGTTTTGTTTTCTTCACGATTCGAAGAATGCAACCCCTTACATCTTAATCGCATCGTCCATGTCACTATTCGCATAGACTAGTGTGACTTTCTGCTAGGGTGATTCATAATTTTGTGTGATTGTGATACAGAATGATGGTGGAATCCTTCCATCGTCCACCACGTATACGGGTGGCCTAGGTTCGGTAGTTGGGAGCCACGGGGGTCATCATGTGAGAAGATCGCTACCGGACATGGGAGCTGCACCAACCGAACCACCGAAGCTTTATCCCTATCATTTACTTATTATCACCAACTACAGGCTGCCAGCTGACGTGGATCGTTGCAATCTCGAGGTGAGTGCTACGAAACATTGCTTAATTGCTTCATTTGTAATTGTAAATTTATTGTTAATTTATTAAGAATAATAATCTCCATCTTTTCTCGCCATATTATTTATTGAGATTAATTGATACAATCGTGATTACAATAACAATAAGTAAAAATAAGTACGAATTGCTCTTTTCTTCAGCGACATCTCTCCGACGCGGAATTCGAAGCTGTTCTACAGTGCTCTCGAGCGGAATTCTACAGACTGCCACAGTGGCGTCGCAATGAAATCAAAAGACGTGCCCGTCTCTTTTAATTCACGCCACACATTTTTGCTTATTACACATCGCATCGTGTCGCGATTGCGTTACTGCGGTACGGACCGTACATTCCTACTGCGTGGGTAGATGCATCGCGGAGAAAAAAATGTGTTCGACAAATATTGCGAATATCTGCCAACGTGTGCTCGCAAAAAATGAAAGTCCTCTATATTGGGGCGCACGCGACGCAGACGCATACGCATACGCACACAACACACTTGTAATGATGCGGAAGCACTGCCACTTGTCGTCAATTTTTTTCTCGCAGCAACGAATCCACAGGCAGCTTTATCTATGACCCGATCTGTTTAGCGACGTAGTCGTTTGCGAGTTTCATCATTGAAGCTCTGTAATTTGGTTTCACTCATACATGTTGAATACGCAAGTTGATATTAACGTATAGAGAAGATAATCAAATAGAAGAGATTACGATTAAAACTCTTAATACAATTTGCTATTGTAAATAAGAAGTTAATCGAGAAGTCGAAAAAGTGGTGTGAAGGAGCAGCTAGAAAGTTTTAAAATACATAATCGCGTATTCGCTAAATCGCATACATACATATTAACTTTGTGAAAGATTATGACGCAAGGAAAAAAAACGCTACTATGTAGGATTTATCATTATTATTAATTTTTAACTACTATTAATATTATTATTAATATTATTATATTTTACTATGTGCAACATGAAGAGCTAAGAGTAGGTGAGCCCAGCTTGCTGAATGGTGCGATTGCACTGATTAATCGGACGATTTGCGTGTGATTTGTCACTTTTTAACTTACTCTGCGACAAGGATTATTTTATGAAGTAGTTTGCGCGCAAATATGATGTCCTTGTGTGAAAAGATATCAATTTGTCTTTATCCTTTTAATTAATCCTTGATGTATTAACTAAAGAAACGCTCTGCGGTGCGGATTGCGATAGACTTCTATAATCACTCGATCACTCTACATTAGAGTATGAAAATAAGAAAATCAGGACCAAATTTATAGTTGTGGTGGATATAGTAGTAATAGGGAGATATGTTTTATGACATTTTAATTATATATGGATTTATTGTCACATTCAATTTATAATAATTTTTGCAATATTTTGAAAGTGGCATAAACCAAATTTTAAAAACTTTTAAATCATATTCATATTCATACTTTATTTCGAAGAAATTTAAAAAATTTTTTAAAATAGTGAAAAGAGGAAACGCTTATTTGATATAGTAAGGAAGAGATGCATAAACCATTCTTATCGCGTATCTCATTATATTTTAAAAATTGTTTCATGCTATTCTCAGAATACAATGTGATAATTTTATCAGTGATTACTATTAATTAAGCGAAAACTTTAATTTTGTAGATACCGCAGCGATTATCCTCTACCTTTAAATTAGGTCCTGCACAGAATTAAAAATTTTCAAAGTAATAGATCAAGCAGTTAAGCTAATATTGGACGTACAGACGTCCATTGAATAGAGCTGGTTTATGCAAAGCGAATAAAAAAAGTTGAATTTTTTCATATATAGGTGAGAAACACGACGTATCGAGGTTTCGACTTGTTACGCCGTACAATTATTATATCTAGATGAGTTTACTACATATTCGGATATGCATGCGTGCAATAAGATTTACACGCTTCGTTCGAACGAAGTCACCGAACTACTTTGCTACCGACGCGCGTGCGACATTTTATCAAATCAGCTGCGTTTATTATCCACACATTTCGCCCCCTTACCTTAAGTCATGTGCCTAACAAATGAATATCGTGGGACTTTTATGCGAGGGAGAAAGGAATTGTTAGTCTTACAAAGCGCTCTATAAACGCTTTGTGTAAGACTTACAATTCCTACTGAGGCAACAAATCCTTTCAAAGCGATCTAAATCTTTGAAATCTTTGTGTTGCCTTGGGTAAGCTTCGTCACAAAGAAAATCCGACGTGCTCCATGATTGCTAACACAAGTGATTATATTTCATTACCTCGATGTCATTCAAGATTGATACCGCTGTAACATTTCTCTTTTTTTTTTTCTTACAGATATATTTTATTCGCGTAAAACGCATTTGTATAATTTCTTTTTGTTTTGTTCTTATTATGAATAAGTCTTATGTCGAATCCTATTGATTTTGTATATCGGCACTTTTGATCATGGTGCAGCATTATTGTTCCCACTGTGCAATGCGAACCAATGTATGTTTCTGTTGTATAGAGCACATTGCTTCCGCTAGTCCCTAAAGTTAAATAAATGCAAAACATACGAAAAATGCTAACGAAATTGCTGCCACTATTGTTTAAATTACTTTCTCACGAAGGATCACGAAACCCTCTAGCACGTTAGAGAGGGGCTCGAATTGATCCGACACTAATTCCGCCTTTTCGCCCGCGCTCAATAATACTGGTGTGGTCTGTACATGACCACCAATAATAGATTTGGGATTACCTGCTTTCCCCACAACGTCCACGCTTTGACCGATTCTCACTGACACCGGCAAATTCTGCGAAGAAGTTTGGAAAAACTTCATTCGTAAGCTTAGAATATCTATATACTTTACAACTGATTATAAGATCTTGTAACTGATTTAGATATTCTCTCTTTAAACACCTTAAGATTTTCATCCACAGTGACTAGCCACCTTGGTTCCATCGCGATCGCTAAGCAATACATCAAATAGTGAGATTGAGACAATATAAGATTCCTGCAATCCAAACATGCAACTAGGACGACCATCAAACCAGCTAAAGCGGTGTAATCTAAAATTTTCGAACCGTATCGTAATGGTGATAAAGATAAAGTGCCCTGAAAGAAAAAAATACAATATCTAAAAATGCAATTGAGAAAAAAAATTAATAAGCTTTCTGCATTAAAGAGAGGAGAGCTAATTTGTCGTTTCATTGATGTCGTTATCCATTTATTTATTACTATCAAATTGCAAGTCTTTATATTGAAACCTTATTAAGGTAAAGTCTTTACCTTGCCCAAGTGTACTAAACCCTGAGAAATGCGCACGAGGAACAGGTGAGACGGATTCTTCGAGTGATAAGCCGCCAGCTGTCTCAACATCGTCGCTAGTCGTGCATTGTTGGTACCGGCGCCTACCAAGCCGAGGGCAAAAATCGCATTTAAAGCGACATCGGCATCATGATCGTGGCTATACTTGTTTAGCACGTCCAAGACCGCTGGGTCGGCATTCGATAGACAAGATAAGGCCAACGCGAGAGGCATAGCGCGTCGCGCTGGCGTTGGACCATATCTTCCGACCTACATTTGTTAAACATTATAATAATAATGATTAAATCCAAGGGATTACGAAGAATAATTCCCATAATAAATATTAGTTAAAAGTTGACCACACTTTTAACTGACTCTTTACTTCTAAGTTTTATACCATAAAGAGGCAATCTTTTAAACTGCAGTTACGAATGAATTATAAGAACCCATAAATGTTGATTAAGATAAATTGAGACTTAAATATTTCTTTGTCTCTTTCCGGCTCTAGATAGGAAGAGCCTCATATATTTTCATTATAATTTATTTGAAGACTTATTTCCTGACCTGACCAAAGATCCTTGAGTTTTCTTTTCCTTCTCCAAGTCCAACTACACCTACTCCAAGAGATGCTATAGCCTGCGGTAATCCAATATCTCTGAAATTGATACATCATTATCCTTTTGATCATAAATTAATTATTTATCATTAAATATACGGAAACACATTTAGCAATAAAATTGATTTTTTCGAACTGTATTAGAGTTAAGTTAATTTATTTATTTACATTCTTTATTATTATTTATTATCTCATTTCATATTTTTACTTTTACTAGTGAAACACTTACTTAGCAGACTCTTCGGATTGAGTGTCACTTTTTTTATTCTTTTCTAACTTTGCAGAGTTGGTCTGAGGTTTCCTTTGATCACAGCAACTTGGTATCGGAGTATTCTCAGGTGTTGTTTTCACGCTAGTTACTTCTTCAATCGCTTCTGAACAGATCCTTAATAGTTCTTGCACTATCAAAACGTCGCCAGTGCCCGCATATGCGCAAATCTAATATAGAATCATTTTTATCAAGTTATTGAAATTATATGAAATTTTAAAATATACTTTTTACGAAGATTATGCAAATTTAACAACTACGTTTACTTAGATCATGAAGAATTTTTCACAAAATTATTTTTGAAAAATTGACAATTTAATTTTACTTGTAGCATAGTTTGCGAAGCAAAATTATACGGTTCCGGCAGAGCCTCCAGCGCTGCGGATGGCGTTTCTATGGCATCTCGAGTTCCCATATAAATCATTCCTAGGGCTAATGGCAAAAATCTGCGTGAAGAAAATGATTTCTATATATATTGTATCCATTTATATATATTTATAACATTATGTATAATAATTACTACATAATTATACCTGGAATGCGTGACAACGAGTTCCTTCATAGACAGTCCCAATAATTTCAACAAGATAGCTGAAGATACATCAGAGTCTCCCGAGCCTACATTTACAAGGCCCAAGGAAATAGCGACCAGCGACAACACTTGTATATTATCTGAAAAAATTTGTAACTAAATATAGCAATTAATTATTTTTACTATTTTTTTATTAAAAATGTTTAATTCAAGCTACACAAATATAAAATATAAAATATAAAATAATATGTTATAAAAAAAAATAAAACGTAATTTAAAACGTCTAGAAGACATGATTTTCAATTTTTTCAGCTTCTAATTTTTCTCATTATTGAGGAGGAGTTAAATTTTTTTATTTTTCAGGCGAACTTAATTAGAATAAAAAAATTCATATCATACACATCGATTATAATATTATATTACTTACTTTGCCCATCAGTTAAAGCTCCAGAAAGAAGTTCTGTGACATCTTTCCTTCTGGAGCCAGCGTAAGCCAGGCCCAATCCCATGATGGCTCCAATGCGAAGAATCTGGCTGTTTGACTTTACGTACTCGCTGAGAAGCGCCAAAGCTGGATCGCATTCATTACGAATTCCGCAATTCACGAGTCCGATCGCTAACAAGGCGCCAGATTTTACGTAGTCTTCGTTCGTATAAAGATATCTACGTAGAAAACAGAACTATTAATAAGCAAGATTGAAAGAATAAATTAATTACAGGTTTTTTCAATTCTATCAATGATTCATTATTATTAAGATAATAACGTAGATAAGAATATAATAAGTTATACTCTTCTTTCAAAGTAATATTTTAAAAAATTAGTATTAATTCGCAGTACTAGTTTCCTGTTTGGAATGTATATTAACTTGTCGATAGGAATTAATCCGCCATCGACATCCCACATGTGTATCAGGCCCAGAGAAGCAGTAGCTGATAACATTCCGTGTTCCTGAAAAAGAAAGCCCGTGTATTTTTATTTGCATTGTGGTATTTTTATTATATAACTTTTAAATGTTCTGTTGACCAATAAATAATTCTGTTCGACTAATCGAAAGACATATATTTAATATTCAGATACGTATCTCTCGACTTTTTATCCCATTGATAAATTTATATCCCTTATTACGAAAACATAAAAATTCAACTGTATAATTATATAATATCATAATTTTTAAAAGCTAATTAGCACAAATTATGATATTTTTCGTAGATTATTTACAGAAGAATTAAACCTTATTTTTATACACCCAACAATCGGACGTGTTCGCCATCAACTTGTCCTGGCCAAAACCTGCATGGACGAAACCAGAAACGAAGCTTGCCGCTAAATTCGCCCTAGCGGAATCGTGTTCCATTTGTCTAAACCCGCTCACCAACCAGCTCTTGTAGATATCCTCCGGGAGCTTTGGCTCGAGTATGTCAAGTTCTCTTGCAAGAATTTGGAAGTGGGTATTCACGTGGCCATTGCTGAGGATTGCCTCGATCTCCTTAGCGTCATTTCCATGATACTCTGTCCTCAGGGGTTGATCCTATTCAGAAAACAGGATAATATTTTAGTATGAATGTGTTTTGTAAAAGGTACAAAGGTAAAGGTAAAAAGTACAAGAGTTTCTTCTATTCAACAAAATCGTAAAGTTGATTTTACAATTGTACGAATCATCTCTTTTTTATTTCAACTTATTACATTAAATTCTTGCAAGGAGCAATTAAAAGATGAAGTCGCTATTGCATCAAGAGAAGAAAATAAAAAAATGCAAATATAATTTGTGTAACTATTGTCTAATATTCAATTTTTTTTAAATTGTCTTTTACTAAATGGAAGTTGTTATTTATTACTGTTTATACATTTTTATAAGCATTTGAAATTAGAGAGATGTATAACATTTTTTTAATCGCTCTTAATATCGATCTTTACATACTGCTGTTTTTTTTGCTCTGTTAGCCAATCAAATAAGCAAATGCTATGCAGATATTATGCAAGGAGTTACTTGCAGACGCGCGAGGATAAAGGCTAGTTGATTCCTCGTCAAAGAGTCAGGGCAGCCGGCAAAGCACTTGAAAACAAGTTCCGAATTTGCAAGTTGCAGCGCTACCAAAATTGCCCTCGTATATTCGTTAAACTTTAGATATTGCTCCGTGGCAAATTCTAATATTTGTCTTCTCTCCACATCCTCGCTAAAGAATACGTATAGGAATAATTTAACAACATCAGCGAAACACGAGTGAGTAATTGAATTATACCATTTATGGTATAATATATTTCTTAAATAGAATGTTTTATTAAGAAAATTATATTTGTATTGTACACATTAAATTACAAAACTTAAAAGCATTATATTTTGTTTATAAATGGATTTATATTTATTCTGTACTAAAACAATTTATATTTAAGAATCATCGAATTTGTTGAATTAGTTTAATTAGTTGGTGCTTAGTTTAAGAAGACAAATGTGGTAGCAATCGTACAAAGAGATATGCGCTGCGCTATCTTAAATTCTACGATTTCGAAATCTCCGAAAGAAGGCCCTACGTTCGTCGGGAGAAGGATTAAAGATATAAAATAATATTAATTAGATTAAATGTCGATTTAATTTCTTCTCATTGGATATTAAAAATAATATATGACATACACTGAAAAAAAATAATTAGATCCATGTAAATATTTTTTCACATAGTACCAATGGTGCTATTTACTTAATATAAACACATATTTATTTATCTGAAAAATACTTTATTTAATTTAAGTAAAGCTATCTAATTCTAAATAAATATGTGTTTATATTAAGTAAATAGCACCATTGGTACTATGTGAAAAAATATTTACTTGGATCTAACTATTTTTTTTTCAGTGTAATATTGTTTTCGCGAGAAAAAATATCGATATTTAACCTAATTAATGTTATTCTAAATTCTTTTTCTCTCTCAAAAGACAAATGCGCTTTTAATTAATAGTACCTAATATTGTCCAATTGCATTACCTGTAGGCTGCGCAGCTAATTAAGTAATGGCACACTCGCGCAAAGTTGGTGGGTTCCAGATATTCCGCGAGAAAATTCAGCTCGTCGATCTCCAGGCACAGATCGCACGCTTGTATTTCCGCGTTGTGTCTCATGTCGAACGCGATGATACTCTTAATCAACGGGGTAAGGCGCTTTCTAGAGATGCACTGTTATTTTACTTTGTTCTCTCAGTACAAATATAATTTAAGACTAAGCATTAAGAATATATAAATCCAAATGTTATTTAAATTCCCGTCGCAGATTGTCGCGATATCATAAAACATTTATATTTGTATACAGTCGTTGGTAATATTTTAAAATAATATACTCTTCACCTGATCTCACGCTCCTCCTTAATCGGCGCATTCGTCCATTCGTCGACGATCTCTACCTCGAGTTGCCGCACGTATTCATGGCCCCATTCCCCGGGATTGTCCACCGCTCCTTTGATGCAGAAACCTAGACAGTCATGGGATCCTGGAGTAGCTCCAGCAAGAGCGAGTACACTCAATATTTCTGCAAAGCGTATCTTCGCCTCTTCCCGCTTGAGTCGCTCGTACGCGCTCCTCAAACTCGGATAAGAATTCCTCAAGTATTTGAGAGGTTTCGGAACGGATGTCATCGAAGTGGTGGACGTGCGTATCAACATCCTTAAGTGATTCAACGACAGGAGCATAGCTGTCTCATCTTTACCCTAATGGTAACATTACAGTATATTCCAATTTCTCTTCTAAGGAGGATAACGGTATTTTTGATTATCAGAAATAAAAGTCGATAAATTTTTTACTCATTCTCTAATAATTTGATTTTTTTTTCTTTGTTTTCCAAATCAAACATACAACGAAATTGTCGGAATTTATTTACTTTCAATACATCGACCGCTTGTAGCAATTCTTCCTGCAATTTCTTATCTTCTTCGTTCTATATAAAGAATAAAATGATATTGGTACACAATATTTAATTTTTAAGAGACAATACAGACTGATGTTTAAATTAGACAACCTACGTATATTTTTTCTTACATTTTACTATATCTTGTAATTTTTTAATCATTACATGCTTACCATATCGTTTTCCTTATCTTGATTGCGTTTATTCATCATTTTCAAAAGTATTCTCGTTACGTCAACTAAATAAATATTTTACTACGATTCGATAAAGCTGAATCGGATGATTCAGAAAAGCTTTAATTAATACGTTGTCAAATCAATTTTCCTACCCGTCATCCGCAACGCACGGTTTTTGTTTCGTTATTTTTCGAAAATCGACACATGTGACAACGATTATTTATTAAGGCTCGTATTTATAGTTGCGATACTGCTAGAAGATTTGACTAAAACCAATTTTGAAATATGATATGATGGTTTAATAAGCAGATCTTGAGAATTAATTCTAAATTCATGATATGACATATCCTCAAAAAATTATTATCAATAAGAATGAGGGTTTAGGGTTTTTGGGAAAGGGAAAAAATTTTTCATCATGTGTTGTCATAAAATTGCAACAAGTATACGTATACATTATTAATATTTATAATTTATTTATTATTATAATAATTATATATATATACAAAACTATATCATTTTATATTAAAATATATACAATATGGCCAAAAATAATTGATATGTCGCAGATATAGAACAGAGTACTTGTCTTAAATAAAGTCTATCATTTCCGAAATTTATTTGCTATTCACATAAATTCTAGTATCAAAGCGAAAAGCAAAAGGAACTTCATAGACATTGATACTCATCATTTATTAATACAGTAAAGTGTGCTTTTTCTATGTATACTTTGTAAAAGATTATTTTAATTCGTCGATATTTACATACGTTATAAATTGTTTATAAAAGTCTTATTCGTTGATTAACGTGTACATACAGTCAGCGCTTATTTGTTAAATAGGATCACGTTTTAATACAAATATGATTTCTATTGTTATAACTTTTTTGGTAAATTAGATTTTGAAAGCAATATGAAAAATAGAAAGAAAATTATTTTTATAAAATATTAAAATGTTTTATAATATATTAAAACGATATTAAATTAATAATTGGTCATATCATATC